>JASDQU010735657.1:286696-299814 GCA_032191745.1 Picea mariana
TTATAACAATATTGAGTGTTTGAGCCATATTTTCTAAAATGTTACAAATTTAAGTCCCCTAAAAAAGAGGGTGTTAGTAGGTAACGTTTCTTTCCGATTATGTGGTTGGTTTTGAGATTTTGGTACCAAGGGAACTAGTTGTCACGGACACGATATAAAAAAACTTGCAATTATATTCCTAAGAAAAGGGGGCGGTGTTATTGGGAGCGCTATTTTTTTATTCAAGGGTCGATTTAAAGGTTTTGGTTGTAATGATATTGATTGTCAAGTCCAAAGGTTTCAAAGAAGTCATAGTTTTAACCTCGAAAATAAAAAAAATGGTGTTGTTGTTAGTGTCATTTTTCAATCTGGGGCTTGATTTTAAGGTTTTTATCAACAACAATACAATGGTGTTAAGACGATGGTTGCAAAATGTGGTAATTTTAACCTTGGAAAAAAAATGTGCTACCGGTAGCACCACTTTTCGAAGCGAAGGTAAAAATAACCACTAAATGTGACCTTTAAAAATATGAGAACTTTGTTGAGTTGGTAACTATGTTTAATACCAATATGGCAAAAATACCATGAAATATTCACAAGTGCACCTATACTCAACAAAATTGTCCCAATCCATAAAATGAAACCAAAAAGAATGAAATAGCAAGCACACTTCAATCTAACATTCACTCATATAATCTATATGTGTCTCTTAGTTATGCTTGTGTACAAAATAACACCATTTATTTTGATCTAGAATGGCAGGTTAAACTTGATACTCAAGGGATTCTTAGTTGGGTTCGTTGTTGATTTAAGAATTGCTTACATCATTAGCAAGACACATTCAAATAATCACTAATGGGCTTTATTATAGGGTGATAAACCTGACATAACATTATCTAGCTTTGAGGTGGCGCTAGGGAAACAATGGAGCTAAAGTAGAAAAATAGTGCAAAAGGTAGTCAAAAAGATGTGTTGCAACAAAAATCAATATCAACCTACAGAGTTGATGTAGTGTTATCGGGTGTGAATTGGTGAAGTATATCAAGACTTCCATGGGAGGTGTCTAGCAAGTATCAAGTGCCTACGTGAAAGAAAGTGGTTGGGATGGTTGTAGTGGGAGATAATTAGGACAATAACAGAGACATGTTGAGTGCACTACAAGGAGAACACCTTCTAGCGAAGGTTTTTAGTGTAACAAAATTTGGCAAAATTTTCAAAAAACCCTCCGCTACAACCTCCTTTATTGACTACGAAGGTTTTAATGGATGTTCTATATAACTAAAAAAAAATTGGATGGGTGGAGGTTGTAGCGAAGGTTTTTTTTTTTCAATGTGTTTCTTGTCAAAACGCACTAGTGCGCTACTGAAAAACCTGCACCGATACGTTAATATAATAAAACGCATTGGCAAGTAATATAATTAAAAACACCCTGAACCTAAATATAATAAAAAAAAATGCCTCGGTGTGTTTATAACTATTGCACATCGATTTCGCCTTTTTCATCGTATGCAAAGCACTAATGCTCTAATAATTACTATGCATCAGTTCTGCGTTCTTCTCTTATGATGCACTAGTACGCTTTTGGATTTGTCCTCCCTGATGCGATCAAGTTATGGTTAGCACCAATGCGCTTTAGGATTAGTATGTCCCGGTGCTGTTAAGTTATAGTTATCCCTGGTGCGATAATGTTATTTGGAGACCTAGTGCATTTTGTTGATGATTGCAGCTTCATGAGACATTCTCTAGGTTGTTCTCCTCTGGACTGAGACGATCTGTGAGAAAGCCCATGTGATGGGTGTGTCATACTCCTCTAGACTGAGTTGAGATGACGTGTGTGGTCTCTTGTCGTGCTCCTCTAGGTTGAGTTGAGATGACTTGAGATGGTCTCCTGTCAAACTCCTATGGACTTAGTTGAGTCGACTTGAGATGGCTCTCCAAATAGTACTCCTATGGACTTAGTTGATTTGATCTGTCAAGAGTGATGTCCTTATGGTCGAGCACAGGTGGACGTGCCCCTAGTGGCAGAGCACTAGAGAATGTGTGGATCCCTTGCTATATTGTCTAAGAGTAAGATTATTATGTAACCCTAATTTTGTATTGTGAAGGGTACAAGTCAGCCCCACCATGTAAAGATAATTAATATTGTGTAAAGATTAATTATATTATTGAGTTATAGAAGTCGGCCCTATTGTGCCAATAGACACATCCATTTGATGTGATAGGTCTTGTATAAATAAGAGTTAGATCCCCATTGTGGATCACACACACTCACACTTGTTTCATTATCTCAACGCCTACTTGTAGGGTTGAAGTGTGCACATCTCTTAGGCATAATCTTTCTTGGTCATAGAGCACCCTCTTGTGTTCACCAGGGTTTTTGGTGAAAGGGTGATCTTCTCTTGACTCTATACCAAAGGATTGTTGGGTTTTTCCCTTGGTTAAGAAGGGTTTTCCCAAGATAATTTCTTGTGTTCTTGTGCATGGTTATTCTTCTTGTGATCTTGGTTACTGCAGCTATTGTATATTCTATTGATGCATTATTTATGGTTCAAATTCATGCTAAATTGAAATAAACTACATGTGCTTGAGCTAAGCATTAAAAATCAACATGGTATCAGAGCAGTGTTTTTGAAGAGCCGTTGCACAAGCCATTGAAGAGCTAGTTGTCACCTTCTTGTTGCAATTGCAAAAATGACTCCTTCTACTTTCCTTGTCAAGCTAGTTTTAGCACTTTCCTCTTGAACGTTGGGCCTAATTTTTGCACCTCCTGCAACTCTCAGATCAAAATTTGAAGAAATTTTTATTTTTGGCCCTATGGTTTCTAGGGTTTCTGCAAAATTTTGATTTTAGGTTTTCTGCAGCTTGTTGGAGTATTTTCGCAGCTTGTTGAGGTTTCTTTGACTCTCTATGGTTTCTTATTGGCATTCATAAGTCCAACAAACCCCTAAACACCTCCTCTTGAAAAACGTTAGGGTTTCTAGCCTAGCCATTACGGTTTGTGAAGAATCTGCAAGCCATGAGGAACATAACTTTGGTGGAAGATAGGCTTGATGGAACAAGCAACTTCAGCTCTTGGGAGTCAAGATTACTCATCACTCTGGAAGATGATAACCTATTGAGATTGATAGAAAATACTCTACCAGCAACAACAACCAATGAAGAGAAGGTTGAATGGAAGGCAGATGATGTCAAAGCAAGGAAGATAATCATCTATTCAGTAAGAGATCATCTACTACCTCACATCTCTACCCTAGAGACAGCTTATGAAATGTATGATGCATTGAAGAAGATTTTTTAGAGTAACAACACAAATATAGCTCTTACATTGAAACACCAACTTCAAAATATCAAGATCACGAAAGTTGACACCATTTCTACCTTCTTCATGAAGATTTCATAGATCAGAGATCAGCTAGGTGCCATTGGAGAAACCATAACAGACAGAGAACTTGTCGTGATTACTCTCAATGCTCCTCCAAGACATTGGAAACCATTCATTCAAAGTATCAGTGGAAGAGCAAACTTACCTCAGTTTGATCGCCTATGGGCAGACTGCACTCGGGAGGAAACCAGACTTATAACCAAAGGAGTACAAGACTCCCATCATGATGACAATCAAGCCCTTGCTTCTCATGCAAACAGATGCAGGAGAAATAGAAAAAGTTTTGGCAAAGCATTCAAAGAAAAAGAAATTTCAGCAGCTTCAGGTCATGAACATAGAAAAGACATATCAAAGATTCAATGTTTTAGATGTTACAAGTATGGACACATTGCGAGAAATTGTCCTGCCAGGAAGAAAGAAAGACAACATGCATCCACTGTCGATGTTGATTCAAAACCACATTAGAGAGATGAAGACATAAACGACGAGGCATTCTTCTTCATATCAACACTCTCAGGTATGGTCCCTACTGATAGTGATATTTGGTTGATTGACAGTGGTGCTTCCAGACACATGACTAGATATAGAGAACATCTTACAAATCTTGTAGAGAAAGAGTCTCATCTGGATGTTGTACTTGGTGATAATGTCAAATATATTGTGAAAGCAGTTGGATCTTCTACTTTCCAACTATATTTTGACATACCACTCCAATTGAGTGAGGGACTATATGTACCTAGGATGAAAAGGAACCTTGTCTATGTTTCTGCCTTGGAGGATAAAGGCTGCAAGGTTACTTTCTCTGAAGGAAAATTTCTTGCATGGCACAAGAACTCACACATGGATTATGCCTGGGTGATCGATGTTTGAGAAACCAATTTGTACAGATTGATTGTCCGACTAGCCCAGTCCTTGTTACATGATATTATCAGCTTGAGCGATCTATTGCATAGGAGACTTGCTCATTTACATTATAGAGCCCTTCCCGCTATGATGAATATGGTGACGGACCTTCCATAGATACATATCGAGCATGATGGCTTTTGCAGAGGTTGTGCTCTTTGCAAGAATGTGAAGGGGTCCTTTTCGAGCAGTGATAGTAGATCCAAGGGGATCTTGGACTTGATACTTACAAATGTTTCTGGACCCATGACCGTTGCTTCCTTAAACAGATATTTGTACTATGTGCTCTTCATTGATGATCACTCTTGGAAGACATGGATTTACTTCCTGAAGACCAAGGATGGAGTCCTTGCGAGATTTCAAGAGTTTAGAGATCGGGTTTAGAACCTGATCGGGAGGAGGATCAAGGTGTTGAGATCAAACAATGGAGGAGAGTACACCTCCATGGAGTGATTTTTGTATTAAGGCAGGGATCAAGAGGGAGTACATCATTCCTTATAACGCTCATTTGAATGTGGTTGCAGAGAGGAAAGACAAATCCATTGTTGAGGCAACCAAAGTGATGATGCATGATCAGAATCTACCTATGATTATGTGAGCAGAGGCATCCATGACAACAATGTACATTCAAAACATGGGTCCTCATAAGATTTTGAAGAACATGACTCCCAAAGAATCTTTCACCAGAGTGAAGCCTCAAGTTGGACACTTCAGGATATTTGGGTGTCCAGTATACTTTCATGTACCCAAGGAAAAGAGGACCAAGCTAGACCCTTCAGTCACAAAGGGTACATTTATGGGGTACAATGAATCTTTGAAGGCATACCGGATCTACATCCCTAGTCAAAGACAGATCGAGGTTAGCAGAGATGTCACCTTTGAGGAAGAGATAGCCTTCCGAAGATCCAGAGAATCTCATATGGAGATTGACAGTGAGAAGAAGGAAGAAACAATACCTTCTCCCCCTTCAGCAGTTTAGAGGGAGAGATTACAAATCTAGTTGTTCTAGTTGATCCAGTTGATGTTCCCAGAGACATTGCAGTAGTCCAAAAGAGGCATGCATGGGCTCGACAAACTCTGCAGGAGGTAGAGGGACATGCAGCTGCTCATGGTACATTTCGAGAGAGCAAGAGACCATATATATTTTTGATCTATGTTTCAGCTATGAGCCACATCATTGATACTCAGCCTTCTTGTCATGGAGAAGCAACAGGTTAGCAGGTTTGGCAAGATGCCATGACCGAAGAGTATCAGTCCATCATAAAGAATGATGTGTGGGATATTGTTTCGAGACCGGAAGGAGAGTCTGTAGTGACTTCCAAGTGGATCTATAAGATAAAACATGCAACTGATGGAAGTGTTGAGAAGTACAAAGCGAGATTTGTGGCTAGAGGATTCTCTCAGGTGGAGGGAATAGATTATGAGGAGAAATTTTCTCCTGTTGCTCGATACACTTCCATATGTATGATTATTTCCCTTGCAACATCCATGGGTTGGTGACTACATCAGATGGATGTGAAGACAACCTTTCTCAATGGTGAGATTGAGGAAGAAGCTTACATCATGCAACCAGACATATTCGTGATACATGAGAAGGAGTCTCATGTCTACAGGTTGAAGAAAGCCCTGTATGGACTAAAGTAGGCACCTTGAGCATGGTATGAAAATATTGATGGATACTTGATGAATTTGGGCTTCAGCAAGAGTGTTGATGATACAAACCTATACTACAATATTGTTGGTGACGAATGCCTAATTTTGGTCCTATATGTTGATGACTTATTCCTCACTGATTCAGAAAGACTTATTGTTGAATGCAAGCGTGTATTGGATTATGAATTCGAGATGAAGGACCTTGGTATGATGCACTACTTCTTGGGACTTGAAGTGTGGCAGAGGACTGATGAGATTTTCCTAAGTCAAGGAAAATACACAGTGGAGATATTGAAGAAATTCGGGATGACAGACTGCAAGTCCATGCCTACACCGATGGTGATGAATTTGAAGAAAATGAATGAGGCTTCTTCTGATTCAGGCGAGATTGATCCACATCTTTACAGACGGCTGATTGGATCATTAATGTATATGGTGAACACCAAACCTAATATATGCTATGCAGTGAGTGTACTCAGTCAGTTTATGAGTCAGTTGAGACAAACACACTGGATAGCAGCGAAGCATGTGCTGAGATATTTATGAGGCACATTTGGTTATGGACTGAGATATGCCTCCGGTGTAGACATGAGATTGTAGAGATATGTCGATGTATATTGGGCAGGGAGCGTAGTGGACCGGAAGAGCACATATGGTTGTTGTTTTACCTTGGGATCTGCCATGGTTTCTTGGTGCAACAGGAAAAAGACTTATGTGACTTTGAGTACCACAAAAGCAGACTGCATTGCATTATGTGTGGCAGTCTGCAAAGCAGTGTGGCTTCACAAGCTCCTTGCAGACTTATTTGAACATGAGATGGATTCCACCATTATCCATTGTGATAACCAGAGTTGTGTGAAGCTCTTCGAGAATCATGTGTTTCACGATAAATCGAAACACATCGAGATCAAATACCATCACATCAAATATATGGTGCAAAGGAAAGCAGTGCATGTGCAATACCTTTCTACACATGAGCAAGTTGCAAGTGTCTTCACCAAACCGCTTGCCAAGACGAAGTTCGAGTACTTATGTGAGAGACTTGGCCTAGTGGAGAATGCCTCCCTAGCTGAGAGGGAGTGTTGATGATTGCAGCTTCATGAGACATTCTCCAGGTCGTTCTCCTCTGGACTGAGACTATCTATGATAAAGCCCATGTGATGGGTGTGTCATACTCCTCTGGACTGAGTTGAGATGACGTGTGTGGTCTCTTGTCGTGCTCCTCTGGATTGATTTTAGATGACGTGTGTGGTCTCTTGTTGTGCTCCTCTAGACTGAGTTGAGACAACTTGAGATGGTCTCTTATTAGACTCTTATGGACTTAGTTGAGTCGACTTGAGATGGCTCTCCAGATAGTACTCCTATGGACTTAGTTGAGTTGATCTGTCGAGAGTGACGTCCCTGTGGCTGAGCACAGGTGGACATGTCCCTAGTGGTAGAGCACTAGAGGATGTGTGGATCCCTTGCTATATTGTCTAAGAGTAAGATTATTATGTAACCCTAATTTTGTATTGTGAAGGGTACAAGTCGGCCCCACCATGTAAAGATAATTAATATTGTGTAAAGATTAATTATATTATTGAGTTATAGAAGTCGCCCCTATTGTGCCAATAGACACATCCATTTTATGTGATAGGTTTTGTATAAATAAGAGTTAGATCCCCATTGTGGATCACACATACTCACACTTGTTTCATTATCTCAATGCTTACTTGTAGGGATGAAGTGCACACTTCCCTTAGGTGCAATCTTTCTTGGTCATAGAGAACCCTCCTGTGTGCACCAGGGTTTGTGGTGAAAGGGTGATCTTCTCTTGATTCTATAGCAAAGGATTTTTGGTTTTTTCCCTTGGTTGAGAAGGGTTTCCCAAGATAACTTCTTATGTTCTTATGCATTGTTATTCTTCTTGTGATATTGGTTACTGCAACTATTGTATATTGTATTGATGCATTATTTATGGTTCAAGTTCATGCTAAATTGAAATAAACTACATGTGCTTGAGCTAAGCATTAAAATTCAACATGTTTAATATAGAATGTGCCCTGATGCTTCTGTAATTAGTATGTACCGATATGTCAGAAACATTATTTTTAGTATGCATCGGTGCATATAGTATAGTAAAGGCACCGGTGCTAAATAATATTTAGGAACGCAACATTCGACAATGCAATGAAATAAAAAACTCATTTTATTATATATGAATAAGAGAATTATTGTCATACAAAAAGGGACAACGTAAAGGTCTAGTACAACAATCAGATTGAAATCAATTTCTAATTGTTACACTTATTGGTAACATGTTATCATGAAATTGGAACAATATGTCGAGCACAATGAACAAAATCCTTAATTTTCAGAGACAAATATTCCAAAACATACAACTTGCAATAACATCCAATTATATTGATTGTCATTCATTAGTTGAACTATTGACATTGCTTGAGTTGTGTGCATGCCTCATTTCTTCATCATTTGTAGGTGATATTCTACTTTGGTTTTTTACAATAATGTTTTCTTGATGATCGAGTTGTATTTTATGTTCTGCCCCTTCATCTTCCATCTACAAACATAGAAATAAACTTTGATAAGTATATGTACATTTATATATATAGCAGAATATACATGATTGCGTAAATAAAAAAACATACCTTAGCTCCAAGTATTTCATAAAAAATATTGTAACACCTCTGGCAAGATGGGTAAGTGTGCACCCAAAACCTGTACGCTCAACTGCAATGAAACCACCGAACGAATGGGTGAGGTGGGCGCTCAATCCACCCAATAGACGAACCAAACTTAGAAAAGGTGAGCTTGGTTACATTGGGAACACATCGTGCAAAGGGGAGTTGATCTAGGTGGATATCGGTGGCCACCCATCCATTCCAACTGGCTCAAAACAATTTGTTGGCAACTTACTATTTTTAGCAGTTTTTCGGTTCCTAAACTTCTAGGGCCATTTTGAGGGCCTAAACGATGTTTTTTCATGATAGGGCACTTAAGTGATGGCCAAAGGCTCTGATTGAACCCCCAAAATGAAGATCCTCGTCGATACCTTTCCAATGAGATATCGTGCACCCCAAACAGAGATCGTATGCCAAATTTACGCCCCCATGAAGTTGATACACCAAACTACCCAAAACGAGGTCCACAAAACTATTGGCTTTCCATCTTTCGAGGTTGGGGTTTTGGATTTTATTTATGTTAAAAAGGCCTTTGGAGCCTCATTGTAACAATCATCTTCTTGCGAATGTGAGTAGCCGTCACATCTCTTCTTAAAGATAAGATGTCACCATTCTAGCGAGTCTTTCACTCTGTATTTCTACAGTTTTATACATTTCATTCATTAATAGAAATTGTGTATTATTGTATATATGTGCCTCTTGTTATATATCTTATATATATTAGTTATATTATTAGCTCTCTTGCAATATCTCTATATATTTTTGTGTTATATCTCCACTCTCATTTTGTGCCAAAAATAATTCGGATCAGTGGTATCAGAGTAGGCTCCTCTTGATCATTTTTCTGTGCATGTCCTCGACGAGGTCAAAGTATAGCAAGTTGGGTCTCGAGATTGTCTCTCTTGAGGACAATCACTCTCGCACGCCCAATAAACCCTCCATGGAGAAAGAAAATAAAAATGACAGAGCAAAATATTCTATCAATCTGTTGCTTAAGTAAGCTCTCACGCGACAGAGGGACGAAATAATGGAGAATTTTTTCCACATCTTTCAATCTCTGTCGATAACAGCAGGCACGTCTTCATCAAGCAACCAATTTGGAATCACCTCTCCTTTCAAGGTACAATTCAATGTTGATATTACCGTATTTGAAGGTCAGATAGATGCGAATGCCCCAGAAAAATTGTTAAATATGCTAGAAGGTTATTTCTCTGTTCACAATTTCTCCGATAAGGAAAAGATCACCTTCACACTCCTTAAGGATCTCCCCCATGTCAAACATTGGTGGGAAACTTACTAGGAGAAAAGTTCCATAGAGGAATCTGGAATATATGGGGTCGATCCCACTTGGGATTTTTTTGTGGATGCGGTCAAGGAACAATATTACCCTGTTGGTAACTATGACGACCAATACATGAGATAGACCACACTGCAGCAAGAGAGGGGCCAAACAATGTTGGAGTTCACAAATAATTTCCATACCTTGCACACCAAGTTGGGTATCAAAGACTTCGAGCAACATCTAGTTCTGAAATATCGTGAAGCTCTGCATAGGTACATCCAAACCGAAATGGATTTCCTGGGCATCTCATCACTAGGAGTTGCCTATCAATATGTTGTCAAAATTGAGTAGAAATTTAGGCACCAGAACAAACAAGCGTTTGGGTCTGCAAATCCGCAACAACCAAAGTATGATAAATACGACCCTAACAAACAGCCTCCCGAAAACCAATCCAAGCCACAACAAAAGAAGGGTCACAGGAAGACGAAGAAGGACACTAGAAAGTGGTGTGATTTCCATAAAATCCCTTGGTACAAAACTGATGAATCTCACTCAAAACAATCATTGGTGGTTGAGATCAAAGAAAAGGAGCTGAACCCCAACTCAAAATATGATTCATAAATTAATGGGAGAAGACAGATCATCGACGCAGACCCCACTGCTACTGTCGCGACCGCAATAATTCAACCAGAAGAACCAACATATCCTGAAGAGGGCGAGCGCCTCTTTCATTCACATATGTGGGTGAAGGGGACCTCATTACATTTCATTGTTGATAGTGGAAGCCAGGAGAAACTCATCTCAATAGAGGTCATCAAACAATTGGGATTCTCTACAACACCACACCCACAACCATACAACATCAGGTGGCTAAGACAAGAATGAGATCTCTGTGTCAGCCAGTAGTGTCGATTGTCATACGACATCCAACCCTTCAAGGATGAGCTATTATGTGATGTTGCCCCACTCGATGTCTGTGATGTTCTTTTGGGCCAGCCATATATGTGGAAGCATCATGTTATTTATGAGTCTCGACCCCGTAGTATCATTGTTACTCTTGGGGGTCATCTCTACAGGATACCAGAGGTAGTTCCAACTACTGTCCCACCTAAACAATGCCGCAAGGTAGTATCTCATATTACAAAATTAAGCTTCTTCACAATCTGTTCAAAAGGTGAACAAAAGGACACTGCAACCACTGTAGCCTCAATCCAAGCACCTTCTATCCAATAAAAGTAGGTCAATAAGATTGAAGCAAAGTGCAAAGATTCCTTTTGCACATAGTCATCTCATCAGGTTCTCAACAACCTCACACAAACCAAGCAACGCAACTTCTCCAACAAGGCAAGTAGCTCACCAAGGTAAAGATTCAACAAGCGCCTTCCCCTCTCCCCCAGGAACTCAACGTAATTGAGACCATTGCTTCCTAAGGAGGGAGGATTGATCCAGGTGGATATCAGCGTCCACCTGCCTATTTTTATCAATTTTTCGGTAACTTGCTATTCTTAGCAGTTTATTGGCAACTTACTATTTTTAGCAGTTTTTCGGTTCCTAAACTTCTAAGGCCATTTTGAGGGCCTAAACGATGTTTTTTCACGATTAAGCACCTCAATAATAGCTAAAGGCTTTGATTGAGCCCCCAAAATGAAGCTCCTCATCAATACCTTTCCAAAAAGCTATCGTGCACCCCAAATGAAGATCTTATGCCAAAGTTACACCCCTGAGAAGTTGATACACCAAACTACCCAAAATGGGGTCCACAAAACTGTTGGCTTTTCATCTTCCAGGGTTAGGGTTTTGGATTTTCTTTATCTTAAAAAGGCCTTTGGAGCCTCATTATAACAATCATGTTCTTGTGAATGTGAGTAGCCGTCATATCTCTTCTCAAAGATAAGCTGCCACCAATCTAGAGAGTCTTTCACTCCGTATTTCTACAATTTTGTACATTTTGCTCATTAATAGAAATTGTGTATTACTATATATATGTGCCTCTTGTTATATATCTGATATATCTCTATTATATTATTGGCTCTCTTGCAATATATCTGTATATTTTGTGTTATATCTCCGCTCTCATTTTGTGCCGAAAATAATCTGGATCAGGAGCACACCAAGATAATTTGCACCGAACGTTAAACCAAGAGATGGGTTGACGAATGAATTTGGAGGGACTTGGGCGCCCAAAACTGAAAGCGAAGAAGTTGGCTAAAGACACGCTTGGGTGAGTCAGATGACTCACCCAAGGGACACACGCCCATCGACAAAGTCGACTCAACCAAAATGAAAGTTTGTGGCTCATCGTGGTGAAAGGGCCTGCCTATTGGGTGCCCATATAAGCTAAAGGATGGGAGTAATTTCAAACACATCAATTCGAATGAGAAGAGAAATTCTGAACCAAGCTAAGGGGGAAGGCAAGCAAGGTAGTGAACCATGGGCATCAACAAGATGAAGCACGAAGGGGACAAACTCTTTAGGTATTTCAGCTGAGGTGATAAAGGAAGAGCACCCAAGGGCAACTCACCAGGCTAGAGTTGTTCGGTTGTTGCAACAGGTTCTTTGTAACTGGGAAAGAATCCTTGTAAACTCTTTCTTTGTGTGGCATGAGTCTTAGCTCGACACACTAATGTTTATGTTTATCAAATTTTGGGTGTTAGGCCGGTTTGGCCACACACACATATCTTTCGTTTGTACTTGTGTATGGATGTTGTTCTTTATTGTTGTGTTAAT
This sequence comes from Picea mariana, assembly GCA_032191745.1. NCBI lineage: Eukaryota > Viridiplantae > Streptophyta > Pinopsida > Pinales > Pinaceae > Picea > Picea mariana. The sequence goes on from JASDQU010735657.1 coordinate 299,304, forward strand.
TAAGTATAAGAAACACACACATAACTAAAGTAAGAAATGAAGTCTAAGTGAAAGTGTAGCTTAGGTCAAGTACTTTGGTTGGGCCTTGCCCCCGAACGAAAGGTGTCGGTGTTGCACGTCATTGAGGATGTTGGGCATCCACAACCCAACCGAGGTCCCCAGCCCTGTGACAAGTGGTGTCAAAGCTAAACATGAAGATAGAGTTGGTCGGTCATTTGGAGAGCTCCACCGCAATGAGCCAGGAGAAGCTCAACTTGGCAAGGTTGGGGTCACCACGAATTTGTTTGTCTCACAGGTATACAAGGGTAATAGATAAGTAACAATGGTAGGCCACAACAGGTTGTGGATAGATGGGGCACTCGACCACAACCTAAGAAGAATTCTAAGAGCACTACCTTAGAGATGGGGCAAGTTGGATAGAAGAAATGAAGTTTGGTGGAAGTTGCGAACGGAAGGGGCCAATGAGCTGTGAAAGTTGTTGTTGTTCATTTGATGGAATGCATAAGGCATG
>JASDQU010735657.1:301865-325499 GCA_032191745.1 Picea mariana
TATTAATTGTGGATTATCTTGTTACTTTTAGGATCATTGCAGAGGAGTTCCCAAGTTGGGGAGAGGTCACGAGTTCAAACCTGGCTACGAGTCCCTCAGGCTGTTGCTTTCCACTCCCATATCATCCACTATGTGGGGAAGTATCGGGGTGGGTTCCCAGCGGGTTAATTTTGGAAGAGATAAAAGTGTCTTTCCAGTTAAGGGCTACTATAAGAACATTATTGCCAAGTTTAAGAACACTTAGGAGTCAAGCAAGGTTGTCCCTTGTCTCCTACCCTTTTTGGCATATATATTGACATGTTAGAAGATTGCTTGGAAGAAGCAGGTTGTGTAGGTCGTGTAGGTCCTACTCTCAGTGATATAGTCATCAATCTTCTTCTTTATGCTAAGTCCCCAACATCTTGAATCCAATAAGATAAATTATGATACCTTCATATATGAAAACAACAACTTGGAGGAAATGACTTTATACAAATATCTTGGAATCAATATTCACCACAAGCAAGTGGAATTATAGCACTGAGAAACAAGATTATTGGGGGATGGAATCCTTATTATGGGCCTGAAAACAATTGTAAATTAGTCGATATTTGGATATGAGATGTTAAGCTTGTTTTTCTCTATGGATGTGAAGTCTCAGGATTTAGTATCTTTGGTGAATCTTGGAGAAAGATAGAGCAAATAATCTCAAAATTAAAGGAATTTTATAACCTATAATCTCAAAATTAAAGGAAATACGCCATATCTCATTCTCCTCTTAGAAGCAAACCTTCCCCCCATTGACAGCACGAATATGACTATATACCTAATGTATAAGAACAAGTTAAACAACACCAAAGAAAAGAATCTTCCTAAAATTGCCCCAAAATCTAGTAGTAACCACCATCTACTCAAGCCAGGATGGCATAAAGATGCCTAGTCTTGGATAAACTATTGGGGAATCATGGAAGACACCATTTTACATAATAATGATACTATTAAAAATATAATCAAATCAAAATTTAAGGAGAAAATGTGGTGTGATAAAGAGTTGGAGGAAAAAATAAAATCAAGGTATTATAAGAATGTAATCAACCCTAATCTAGAATATCAAAATTATTTGAAATTGTGACCTCTTAAGAGGAAACACATGTTCTTAAACATTAGGCTCACTCAAGCTATATATGTGTGTAGTGTTCTTAATCCATTATATATATATATATATATATATATATATATATATATAACCCATTTTTTCATTTTAATGTTGTATTTTTATTTATAATTCATAATATTTTAACTTTCTATAAATTTTTATTTTCAATATATAATTTATTAAATTTTAATTTTAAAAATGTAATTAATAAAACCTAAGTTTATAAAAACATAATTTTATTTTTGTAAAAGTTTAATGTGACATCTTTCTAACTTTTATCTATTAAAAAAAAGTGATTGTCCATTTTCAAATTATGTATGATTTGATGTGATTAATTTTATGTATTTTTATTTTGATAATGTTTTTCTAGGCTATAAAGTTAGGAAAAACTTACAAATACTTATTTTGGAGAAAACTCTCAAGTACTTTCCCTCATTTCTAAAATGGTAAAGGGTGTTGGTCAACAATAAAGTTATAAGCTATTACAACAATATTTACTCATTACTTGGGTAGAGGTACCTCTCCTCATTTTTAGGATAGTACAAGCTGGTCAACAATAAAGCTCCAAACCATTATAACAATGTATTCTCATTACTTGGTAGAGAGAATAACAATCATTCCTCCCAACCACCTTTTTTTTTTTTTTCCACGAGAAAAATACTCTTTATATTCAAAAGGATATAAAAATTTACATAGACCGAAACATACAGCAAGCTGCTCTCTTTTGAAGAAAAGCAAAAACGCCTGAAAACTTTTCAAGACTGTCAAGACTTGCCACACCGGTTCTTATCAAAGACACTTCCAATCAAGACTAACATCAGAATCATGACTATAATTGCTTCCGATCAATGAAATTCAGACCCATGGAGACAAAGACAAATCAAATCTTAATCTTGTTTGTAGGACCTTCATTGCCATCCTCCCAAACAACAAAGAAAATATGGCCCGAAGGAAGAAGCAAAGAGTTTTTTGATAAGGTATCCGCCTCGTTGTTTTCTTCTCGAAGGATGTGTTTGAAAGCAAGATTTTTGTACAACAAAGATGCTTCTTTGGTTCTCTCTTTCCAGCTTCCAAGAACTGCTACTTGGAAGTCAGCGAGACCATTTAACCAGTCGATGATCAGTTTTGAGTCTCCAAGAAGTATCATGTCTTTGGTGTATCTGCTTGCCAAGACTAGAGAAACCCAAGCACCTACAAGCTCTGCCTTTGTATTTGATCCGATGCCACAGTTCAAAGTCCATCGAATACTGGAATGAGAGTTTAAGACAATTTTCCCCCCAGCTCCGCAAAGAGCACCTCCTTGTTGAGAGGCTCCGTCAAACCAGGCCACTGTTCTATCAGTAGGGATAATGAAGGAAGGTCGACTGGTGGGCGAAGCCTTTATCACCGATCTGTGGCTTGTTGCTTCCGCAAGGAAATGGTTTGTGATACTATAAGTTATTATAACAATATATACTCATTACTTGGATAGAGGTACCTCTCCTCATTTTTAGGAAAATACAAGGTTGGTCAACAATAAATCTCCAAGCCATTATAACAATATATACTCATTACCTAGCTAGAGATAATAATAATCATTCCTCCCAACCACCCAATAAAGCTATAAGCTATTATAACAAAATATACTCATTACCTGGGTATAGGTACCTCTCCTCATTTTTAGGATAGTACAAGGATGGTCAACAATATAGCCCCAAGCCATTATAGCAATATATACTTATTACTTGTGTAGAGAGAATAACAATCATTCCTCCCAACCACCCAAGCTAAACCCATATTTTTATTTTAATAACTTAATAATATGACAAATACTTTTTAAATTTTTATAATTTTTATTTACTTTTTAAATAAGTCATTATAACAGTATATACTCATTACAATCATTCGTCCCAGCCACCCAAGATAAACCCATATTTTTATTTTAATAACTTAATAATATGATAAATACTTTTTAAAAGTTTTATAAATTTTTATTTTTATATTCAATTTAATATTTATCTACTTTTTAAATTTCTGATAATTTGACTGCTTAAGTTTACAAATGTGTAGATACCCTAATCCCCTCTGGATTTGAATCCTTGAGGTCCAAGGAGGAAACACATGTTCTTAACCATTTTTTTTTTGTGAATAAAAAGTGGATCCTTATATTAATTCCAGCTGAGAGTTTACAAAAAGACCTGCATCCTGTCTACTTACAAAGATACCTGCAGCCTATCTGCTTACAAAAATGCATGCAGCCTATCTGCAGACAAAGATGCCCGCATCCTATCTTCTTACAAAAATGCATGCAACCTATCGGCTTACAAAATTGCCTAAGATCAATGGGACCAGATCTATAGTTCAGATCTCCTTGAGCATCAACGGTCCAGATCCACTCTCGCACTTCGTAATTTCCTGACGTGGGCTGACAACTTCCTCCATGCTTCGAACTCCCGATTGTCGAGTTCCTGAAATTTTCTCGCGTCCGCTCAATGGGACCAGATCGACGGTTCAGGTCTCCTCTAGCACCAACGGTCCAGATCCACTCTTGCATTTCGCGACTTCACAACTTGGAGAGACAGCTCCCTCCATGCTCCAAACTCGCGAAATCCAATTTCCCGAAATTTTCTCACGTCAGATCAATGGGTCCAGATCTACGGTTAAGATCTGCTCTAGCGCCAATGGTCCAGATCTTCTCTTGCATTTTGCGATTTCGCATTTCGCAATTTGGGCAGACAACTCCCTCCATGCTCCAAACTCCTGAAACCCGAGTTCTAGAAAATTTCTCGCATCAAATCAATGGGACCTGATCGACGATTCCGATCACCTTGAGCATCAACGATACAGATTATTTCTCACTTTTCGCGACTTTGTGAATTTGGGAAACAACAACCTCCATGCTCTTGACTCTCAATTGTCGAGGTCCCTAAATCAACTGCCAACTGATGTTCTTCTACACTTGCTCTTGAGATTCTGATCATTAATGACTTGGAAGAGATTCTAAGTAGACAAAGGTGGCACCCCGTTTGAATTAGGGCCATCCAGATGAGCAAGCTCCTCGCATTGGAGCCAAAGGGGTGAGCTTTGGGACTTCCTGGAATCGTGGAGAATGATCCGCTACATAGAGTCAACCCCTGCATTGGCCAGTCTATCCGCAACTTTGTTTTCACTTCGCTGAATGTGTGAAGGGGTTGGAGTTAGAGAGGGTTTGAGAAGAGCCTAGGAGCTGCAAAGAGGGCCAAGGAGGCGTCAGCTGGGTGTGATTTTCCCTGGATCCCTGTCATTCATGATTTTTGTTGCCAAGTCTATTGTGATTTTGGAGTCTCCTTCAATGATCAGACAGATGAGGTTTTGATCTAGTGCCATTTGCACTCCTTTGATAAGACCCCAAAGCTCTGTAGAATTGTTGGTGTCGCATCTGAGATTTTCTGCGATGAGGCTTTGAATTTGGCCTAAGTTGTTTCTTATGACCTCACCATAGCTCGAGTGTCCTGGATTGCGTTTTGATGCACTATCAAATTTGACCTTATGGTAGCCTTGCGGGGGGAGGAGCCACTTAGAGGGACTAAGGGATTTTGAAAAAAGGGGGGATTGTTGAGGAGGGGTGGAGTGTGCAAACAAGAAGCCCCATGAGTTGAGGAGTGAGAGCTCAGTTGGGTCAGTTGGGAAGTCTTTCTTGGTCTATGATTGCATCTGAAGAGTTTCCTGGAGATGCAGGAGGATAATGTTCCAGAGGAGGGTGGGAGGAGATGGCTGGGAGTGAAATATTCTTTTGTTTCTCTCTTTCCATAGTTTCCAAACTATGAATCCTGGTAAGAGTTGGCGGGTTCTGTTCAGGATAGGACTTTTGAAGGAGTTGGAGCCCAAGTCCCTAATGGTGCCTGTGATGTTGTTTTTCACTTGTTTGGTTCTTCTAATGAACTGAGTGGCCTGGTTCCAAATTTTCTCACTGAGTGGACAATTATTTAAGAGGTGCTCCATGGTTTCTGCCTAGAGATGGCAGAGATGGCAGATTGAGGGGTCGATGAACCCTCGTTTTTGAAGATTGTCCCAGGTTAAGATCTTGTTCTGAAGTAGAAGCCAAAGGAAAGTAGATATTTTTGGCTAGAGTTTTGATTTCCATATTGTTGTCCAGATCCTATCTTTCTGAAGGTTATGAAATTTCTCCTGAAGGGTGTATCCCTCCTTGAGAGTGAAGCTTCCATGAGGTGTATATCCCCATCTTAGAATGTCTTGGTCTATGCTTTTTCCGATTTTCCTTTGGGTTGTATCTTGTTTCCAGTGTTGTAGGTCACAGTCCATTGCCACTTGGAGTTCCTAATGAGTAGATCTCCATCTTTTCCAGGGAGAGCTGCTAGGGGTATCTATCCACAATACTGCCACTTTGAGAGTGGCCAGATCTTGAATGTGATTTTTCGTAGGATTGTAGATTTTCTTCCAGTCATAGGGGTGGAATTTGCTGCCAGGAATCCATCCAGAATAGGGCATTCTGGCCATTGCAAACTTCCTAGAAGGCATGTTCCTGTATGAGTGGCCGGTTTTTCCAGGCCACATTCCAGATGTTGGAGCCTTGGATTTGCTCCTGCATTCTTATGAGTTGATTTTGATGCATGTTTGGGGCATATTTGCATTTCCATAGTTTTTCCCAGATCTCTGCTGGTGTTTTGAGCCATCTCCACCAAATTCTTGCTCCCATGGTGCTATTTAATTTTCCAGGGTCCCGAAGGCCCAGACTACCTGAAGATTTGGGCTTGCAGACCTTGTCCCAGCTGACAAGGGCCCATTTTTTGTTCAGGTTGTGTCCATGCCATATAAAGGCTCTTTGCAGATTCCTTATTTTCTTTATGACAGATTGGGGGGCAGCTAGGGATGAGAAGAGGTAAGATGGGATGGCTTGGAGGACTGACTTTAAGAGAACCAATCTGGCTGGGAGGTTAAGGAAGCAAAAGGTCCAATTGCTAAGACGATTGGTGATGGAGAGTATGAGGGAATCCCATGAGATGTTTCTGGCTGCTGAGTTAGAGATAGGGAGTCCCAGGTAGCGAGTAGGTAGAGTGCAAACAGGGGTATTCAGAAGTTGAGAAAGGTGTTGTTGGATTGCTACATGAGTATTAAAAAAGAAGAGTTGTGATTCTGAGTCTTCAGGTGTTGTTGGATTGCTACATATCAATTGCTACATGAGTGGAATTGATATGTTGCATCATCGATTCTGAGTCTTCAAGTGTTCAGGAAGCAATAGACTAGTAGGTTTGGATGGATGCCATGGGGCAAGATGATGATGAAGATATTGTGCTAGGGTGAGAGGGAGAACCAGTTCCAGGTGGATATTTGAGAAGTACCTTCCTCACTAAGAGAGAGTGTTGATGTTTGTAGCAACAAACAGGTACTTCCACATAGGTCTAAGTGTCTAGACGTGTGGAATTCATCCAAAGCCTTCTACCTTGAAACTTTACTTTAATTAAAGGAATTATTGAAGTAAAGTGATTTTATTAACCAGATGATTTTTATTTAATGAAATGCTAAAGTAATTAGCATTAGTGAGTTAAATAATAGCCATTGATCTCAAGTGAGGTGAGAAGTAACCTCAACACTCAATCACTTTGGAGATTAGGGTTAAGTCATAACTAAATATTATAAAAGCAAGGCTAGGGTGAAGGAGGAAGACACTTGTGTAAGACATTGTGTGTTGATGCACAAGAGAGAGAAAAGAAGGAATTTTTCTCAATGGTTGGATCACGAAGGACTATGATTCAATGACATCATGGATAGATGGAGAAGCACTTTCATCTAGAGATCAGGTCAAGGAGAAGAGAGAACATAGGAAGTCACAAGTGGGTTTTAGCTGATTGGAGCCAGAACAATATGGTCGTGCCATACATAGTTGTCGTACAATATTTGAGTGTGTGTACATGGGTCTCAATGGAGATAGGCATGTAAACATGGGTTTTTTTAAGGAAAGGTGCATATATCTCATGAAACGTGAAAAATTGAGGCCGTACAACAGATCAAGAGTTGTTTTGGTTTGTAGGTATGGTCTATAGTTTTCTGTATTTCTCTATGGGCCATTATCATCGGTACAAGAGCCCTTGTAAGATTTGAAGTTATTTTAATGATAAGCTTATTTGACAGGCAATATATCTTTGTGTATTATGTATGAGATTTTGGTTTCCAGTATTCCTTCCACTATCTTTATTTGAGTTGAATATTCTAGCATGTGTATTTTGTTTTATGACCCGCTAAATTGATTTACAACAAGGAAATCACTAGATAACAAGATACATAGGTTTCACAGTAAGGAGATTTCAACAATTTCATTGTTAAAGTACTCAACACCTACACTAACATAGATATATACCTTATATTTTTCTATAAAATTAACATACCAATGGTAGAAAAACTCAAATTTGACATAGTTATTCACAATTTCTATAGATAAAATTTGTAGACTCATAAATCTAATTCAATTTCCTACATTTAATTTTTTTACAACATATTCAAATTCATTGTAAAAGTACCTTGAATAATCCCTCCAAGTTAACATATTGTTGTTTTTCTAAGTTTGCATTGCCACTAACCTGTCATGAGAGACCATCATTAGGTTGCACTCACCTATCCTATTTCCTTGCATTTTAGGAAGACAAGCTCTTAGCGTAGTTTTAAATCTTAAAGCAAGACCAAAAGACAATTTCAACCTAAATAGTATTCATGACGAGACCCACTACTATCCTTAGTTGCATTTCAATGCACATCATGAACGTCATTTATTTCTTAGGATAATGGATGACTATTTCAAATCTGAATCACTTATTATTACTTCATTTTATTAGAGTAAATTCATAAAAGTTTAATTACTCACACCATAGCTACTAATTTATTATTATGACGTAAGAGGCACCATTCCTTTATGTAAAAAAGCACTTTCAACACCATAATATAGGAAAGATGTATAATTCCTTTCCTCCTCAACCTCAAATTAACAAAAAAATTGACATATATTACTTTTAAGAAATAAAAAAATATTACATAAATAAAGAATACTAAATAGATTATATAATGAAATGTAAACCCATATTGTTGTACTATGTAAAATATCTACTAAAAGTTATAAGCTATCTATTAAAAAAACATATAATATACTAAGAAGATTATAAACATCAAGCACATAATCCATTTGGTATGAACATTTTTTATCCTCTCGAATATAATTGTGACCACAAGAAAACCTCGACAACAATTATATTCACAACGCTCTCAACATTTGCCTTTGCATTAACCATTGTCTTTGTATTAAGTGGAATATTGTCCATTTCCTTGCTTTTGATTTTATCTATGACCCAATAACAAAGTCAAAGTCAATGACGTTGACTCCATTTTCACAAAGTAATTTATAATTTTGAAATGATGTTAAAATAATATGAAGCGTATACATATAAGAGTAGAATTATTATAATATGAAAGAATATTTGTTTTTTAAAATAACAAAGTCAAAGCTAATGATGTGGATTCCATTTTCACTATGCATATATAGTGATTTGTAATTTTGAAATGATGTTAAAATAATATGAAAAGTATACATTTTAAATTTATTATATTATGAAAGAATATTTGTTTTTAAAAAATAATAAAATGAAATATATTATTAAAATAATTTAGTTATTATTTTTATTTTCAAAAAAACATAAAATAAATAACCAATTTTCATAACAAATTCTCATATTATTCTCTATAAGATTATGATTTTAATTTTATGCATTTTCCCTTTACTTCTAAAAGGAGAAACACTGGCTACAAACTATGAACCAAGATAAAATGGGATGGAACGGTACAAAAGTCATTTCATTCCCATTGAAGGTGATGAGTACATCTGTCACCTGTTTTGGAAATGATCAGACACACTTCTTGAAATTAGATATAGTTAGTTTTTCGGTAGGTTTTCCAACAAATTTTCAGTGAATTGAGAATTTTGATAGATTTTCTGAATATATGGGTTGGTTTAAAATGGGACAAAACTTCTGAAATAAAATTCTGAAATATATAAAACATTAATCCATACCAACTACCTCTGAAAATTTGGCCAGATTTAAACTAAATTAACTACACTCAATGCTGAAATAATAGTCTACACTATATAAAAACCCTAACAAGAACAGACTCATGGCCTTGATTATGGCTGGGTTGTGATTGAGAGCAGTATATATAGAAGCTCAATGTGATATCTACAGACTCATGGCCTTGATTATGGCTGGGTTGTGATTGAGAGCAGTATATATAGAAGCTCAATGTGATATCTAGCCCGCTTTGCTTTCATTGAAAAAAGCCAACATTGTCTTGTCGGTCAATGGCCAAGGGATGTAGCTAAGGGGCACGTTTTTTGCATGTACCCTTATAAGGGAATCTAATGTATTCTTATTATTACATGTCTTTTCAGGTCAAATTTAATAATACCTTTCATCTTTACGCATCCCTACTTTTCATCGATTTGACCATGCATGGAATGCGGTTTCAGTATTCAAGAAAGACATGTATTTCTAGATCATTCCTTTCATTAAATCTATTTGAAAAATATTAACCAATAATATTAATGGATGTGAATATTATTGTTTCTGTTTATTGAACTTTCTTTATAATAATTATGATATGATAAGAAATAATTATGTTTGTATGTAAGATCACATGTATCACATTTCTTTTTAATTTCAAATTATGGTACGACAATGTAAGATCACATGTCTCTATGGTTTTAGTAATTATTAGATTATTTCCCTCCATAAAATCTTTTCATAACTAATTTTTTATTGGTTAAATTTTCTTTTTCCATTTTTAATTTTTTAATCCATTTTTCAGTTTATATAATTAAATCACAACTTTTATTTGAATTACAATCTTTATTTAATAGGATAATCCATATCTTATACTTTGAAGGTATGATACTATAGCAATTGTTGACTATGTTTTTGTTTTGGGTTAACCAAAATTTTTGTTGTGTTTTTCAAAGTTTAACATTGTTGCAAATTATATAATTTTTGTTTTTATCTTTTAATTAGTTTTTCAAAATAATATTTTATTGTTGAGAGAATTTAACATTATATTTAATTATCTTTTGTTTCTTCATTAACTTTAGTATGATCCATAAATTTTGAAGAGATTTTTTATGTACTATATGGCATGTTTTTGTCCAATCAATTGTTTAATTTTTTTCTTTTGATAATGATATAGTTTGTTATAAGTTATAGATACTAGGTTCTTTCTAAGTTTCAAGTGTTGTGACTGGTGACATGTAAGACATTTTATTTTGGGCTTCTACAAAACTACGTCAGAGGGTAAGAATCATGTGCATTAATATATTTATTTTAATCAACTCACTACCATATTAATTTATGTATTTCAGACAAGTGCAATATTTTTTCTAGGATGCTTCAAATAATGAAATTTGGACTTAGGAGACATATCAAAGTATGTATGGTGAAAATTTCAGGTTCTAGTTTGATATACTTTTAGAGATATAACCTACGGGAGATAGGGCTTTTTACTCATCCTACAATCGGTTTTAAATGAGTCACCTTGAAATTTTATCTATAACTTTTTTTTTTTTTCCTGGGAAGTTTCAAATAGTGAAATTTTATGGATACTGAGGAGAAATGTCATAGTAAAGGTGGTCAAAATTTCAAGTTCTGGTTCGCTATACTTTCAAAGATATATTCCATGGAAGAAAATGTTATTGCTAATCCTAAAATTAATTATCTTGACATTTTCATTGAAATTTTTTTCAATGCAGTTTCATACTTTGAAAAATTTAAAATCATTAGTTCATATAGTGAAGTACATGTGAATTTTTTTTCAGATTTTGACTCATTATATTTTATATTTTTCAGACTCATTATCAGATTTTGATATAGTGAAGTACATGTGGAATTTTTTTGCCTAAGTGTGATGTACACCGTTGATCTCAAATCAGAAGCATTAGGGACCACTGATATTCTTTCTATTGGTGATCGAGAATTGATGATTTCCTTTGCGAACAAAACCTTCCCACCGATCTCTCCAACGCTCGATCATCGACCATCAACTGTTTTCCTCCCCAAACCAAAAGTCGCCCACAAATATCGTCGATGACCGAACATTGTCCATCCACCATCGACGATATTCCACAACAAACCAAGACTATTCGCAAATCTTGGCGAACCCGACCATCAAGGATTTTCCATCCATTCGCTGATGTGACAACTATGATGATGTGGCATGACACGTGGATGATGACCTAGCATGACACGCCATCCTAATGCATCAAATAGGTTGACGTGGCATGATCCAGATTTATGAGCGGAATGAAATGAAAACAAAGATTTGTAATATTAACACAGAGACACAATGAACAATACAGTAAAACTTGACTTCTATTCAATAAGAAATATGCTGAAAACTGTAAAATGCAGACTGAAAATAAGATTTCTAGAATGGTGGCAGCTTATCTCTGAGAAGAGATGTGATGGTTACGCTCATTCGCAAGAAGATGAGTACAATGAGGCTTTGACGACCTTTTTACAATAAACACGAATACCAAAACCTTAGACATCCAAAAACCTAACCCTAGAAAATTAAGCGCCAAAAGTCATGTGGGGAGCATTGGGGTAAGTTAGTACATCAACTTCCGAGGGTCGTAACTTTTGCATACTATCTCTGTTTAGGGCGCACAATAGCTCATTGTAAAGGTATTTACGAGGATCTTCATTTAGGGGGCTCAATCAAAGACTTTAACTATGATTGAGGTGCCTGATCATGAAAACAATGTCGTTTAGGCCGTCAAAATGGCCCTGAAAATTTGGGACCCAAAAAACTGCTAAAAATAGTAAGTTACCAAAAAATTGTTTTGAGCTAGTTGGAATAGGTGGGTGGCCAAGGAAAAAACTGTTTTGAGCCAGTTGGAATAGGTGGGTGACCACTGAGATCGTCCTAGGTCAATCCTCCCCCCTTAGGAAGCAATGGTCTCCATTTCATTGAGTTCCCCCATCAGATGAGGAAATTTTTGTTGAATTTGGCTTCGGGTGCACCACTTGCCTTGGTGCAGGAGTTGTCCTGCTTTGACAACTCGATAAAGCTAGATCATCTACTGGCGAGTGCCCTTGATCTGTGTGTCCACGATCTGATCAATGGATGCATGTTCCATGCAGTCAGGGTTGAGCTATGTTGGTGTCAACTGTTCTTCTATCTCCGAGGTGTTTAATAATGGTGGAAAATAAGGCCGAAGGAGGTCCACATTGAAAACTGGGTGCAAGCCAAGGAAGGGGAATGTTGAGCTCAAAAGAATTGTCACCCACAACCTTGGTGATGGTGTAAGGTCCATAACAGAGTGGACGAAGCTTCTAATGAGGCCCTGCAAGGCGTTCTTTCTGCAAGTGCAACCAAAATTTGTCTCCTGCTTGAAATTGGTGTGGTACCTGGTGTTGATCATGGAGACGAAGCTTCTAATGAGGCCCTGCAAGGCGTTCTTTCTGCAAGTGCAACCAAAATTTGTCTCCTTCTTGAAATTGGTGTGGCACCTGGTGTTGATCATGGAGATGATTGTACTTGGCATTAGACTTCTGTAAAATATATTGAACCTTTTGGTGGATGTGCTGGATCCGCTCAATGAATTGGGTGGCTTTGTCAGCTTCAATTGGAGCATGCAAGGATTCTTCCTGGGTGTCCGTAAGGGGTAGTGCAACATCCTTGGGACTTAATGGTTGAAATCCCAACCCCACCTGAAAGGGGTTGTGGTTGGTTGAGCTTTGTATGGCTCTGTTGTAGTTGTGTTTAACATAGGGAAGACTCTCATCCCAAGTGTGGGGATGCTTGGAATTGTACATGCGTAGGATGTGCATGATCATCCGATTGATGACCTCGGTTTGGCCATCTGTATGGGGGTGGAAGGCAGTGGATTTGGTGAGCTAGGTGTCCAACAGTGAATAGAGGCTCAACCAAAAAGTGCTGAGGAATCGACTGTCCCGATCTAAGATAATGGTTTGTGAGATCCCAAAGTGCACCCACACTCGTTCAAAGAAGAGCTTAGTAGTGGCCTCCACTGTGATGCTCTTCTTACAGGAAACCAAAATCGCCATCTTGGAAAAACAATCAATAACCACAAAAACACTGTCATTTCCCCACTTGGTGGACGGAAGGCTCGACATGTAGTCCATTGAGATGGATTCCTAGGGCATGTCAGGAGTAGGTAGAGGAGTGTACATGCCTTGTTTCTTAGTGGTCGGTTTAGTAATAGTTCAGGTAGTGTAGGACCATATATACTTGTTGACTTCCTATCGAAGTTTCGATCAGTAGAAATGTCACTCCATCACTACCAATGTGTTTTCCATGCCGAAATGTCCTTCCACCCAATTGTAGTGGGATTCCCAAATCAGTTTCACTTGCTTGCTTGATGGAACGCAAAGATGGACCAGATTGCACAACAATCCATCCTGAAGATGGAAATTAGTGATAGTTGTGTTTGCATCCAACATCTGGTAGGTATTGGCAAAGTCAGGATCTGTCTCGTAGAGGTGGGGCCATCTGGAAAACTCGTGGTCGCAAGAGTCTAGCACTGTGGTGAGTGTCGTGAGTGGAGGTCGATTGAGGAAATCAACGACTCGGTTGGTACTTCCTGTTTTATACTTGATGTTGAGGTGGAACTGCTACAAATATCTGGATCACTTATGATCGTGTTCATTCTAAAATTTTCCTTGTGTCTACATGAACTGCAATTGATTATGATCAGTGTGAATGATTGTCTCCTTCCCAAGAATGTAATTCCTCCACTAGCGACAAGCTTGCACAATGGAGTACATTTCTTTGTCGTAAGTAGGGTAGTTATTAACGACATCTCATAGTGTCTCACTATTATAGGCCATGGGGTGGCCATGCTGAGTGAGGGCTGCGCTCACAACATAGTATGAAGCATTTGTCTCAATATCAAAGGGTTGTTGCAAGTCAGGTAATGAAATCACTGGGGTTGAGCACAAACGCTCCTTCAGATCATCGAACGCTTTCTATTGGGACAGGCCCCACAAAAGTTTTTCCTTACCACCACCCCTGGTTATTTGGTTGAGGGCCCATGCAATATGGGAGAATCCCAACACAAACTTGCGATAGAAATTGGCAAGGCCTAAGAAGCTTTGAAGCTCAGTGAGCATGGTTGGGGTTGGCCAGTCACAGATGACTTGGATCTTGGCTGGATAAACATGCACACCATGCGCATGAAAAATGTAGCCTAGCTACTGGACCTTGTCCATGCCAAAGGATTATTTTTCTAAGTTATCATATAGCTTGGGCCGTCGCACTGATCCAAAATCGGATCCAGGAGGCTTCCCAGGTCTAGAAAATGCTCAAAAATGAAAGTTCTCAGAATCGGATGAAACCAATTCCATTGCAACCAGATCGTCGTGTTGATTTTGACCATATATTTACTTTCTCAAACAGGCTCTATATGCGAGAGTTATTGCACTTTGATAAGATTCTCAAATAACTAAAAGTCAAAGGTCAAACTCGCAAAAAGTCAATGCTGACGTCGAAAAATCTATTTCATGATGTTGATGTGGTAGAGGCGGGTGATGACATGTGGCGACCTGTAATTGGGAAGATGTTTCAGACTTGGACCAATACAGTACCGACACGTGGCATGTGAATTGTCAAATGTGGTGGTGCCATGTGGCACCCAGTCATAAAAACGTGTGGCAAGTTTCAAAATTATGTTTGGGGTCCGTGGGTTTTGAACCCATGACCAACAACGAAGCCAACGCCTTGAGAAATGGTCCAACACCGACGCGCCCACCATTTGACTTATTAATATAAGCCCACATTATATTATAAATGTTGCGTGTTTTTCTTAAGCCGTAAAAAGGAGGGGGCTAGGGCTAAGCCCCAGTCCGTGGTCGCTTTTCAGAATGCCATATATCTAGGAGCATGCAAGAGGTGATAAGGGTGGTTCTATGGTGAACTCCCCAAAACCAGGAGCTTCCACTTGAAAGGTGTGCAGGGGTTTTCCTATTTCAGACTAGGTCACATCATATGTGTCATAAATTCAGGGGCTAACACTTGTCCAAATTAAGGTGCATGTGACCAATTTAGAGGGGGTGTGCACCACCTTTTGGGGGCTTAGCCCATATTTTTGGCTAAAGTGGGTTTTTAACTATACAGTTTGGATTTTTTATTGTTTTTAAGCCTGTAATAGTGGATTTTGGCCATTATTGGGAGATATTGGACTCTTTTTGAGCCCAAATTTTGGGAGGAAGTTGGGGAATGATAACCAAATCCATATCTATATAAACCAGGCCTGTTTGAGGCCATGGAGGATATTCAGAGCAGATTTATGCTGAAGCAAAGCAAATCCAAAGCCATTTTTATGCAAGGGAGCTGTTGAGGAGCATAACTTTGGAGGCCATTTTCGGAGGCTATACTCGACCTTTTTCAGTGGCGTCAGTTGCATTGGATTTCTGAGGTCAAGCAGAACACAGTGAGATCATAATGGATTCCATTATATTTAGTTTTGATATACTTTTCAAGCATTAAAGAATTAATAAAGAAGCCTCCCCCACTGAGACAAAGGCCCGGAGACGTAGGCAATTTTGTGCTGAACTTCGTTATCACTTCTCTTGTTATGGTTTGTTGTTCTTCATGCTTATGTATAGATCTGTATATTGTCTTATGGTTGCTATGTTTCTTCATTAAATTCATCCTCTTTGGTTCAGCTTCATAAATGGTTAATTTAACACATGCAATTAATAACTCAACCACAGTCATTAAAAGATCATTGCAGATAAAGTGGTATCCGAGCTAGTTGACGTTTGGATTTGAGTTTTGCATTTTAACCAGGGAAAAGATGCAGCGTGGTGAAGGCGAGCTTGTTAAAGAGAATCCATTGATTGGATTGAGAAAGAGAGCTTCTCACAGTGAGAAGATGGCATCAGAATAAGGGCTTTCTCAGGATGAGAAAGAGTTCCGAAAAAATTTCCTTGCTATGTCGGAGATGGTGAAAGTTTTGTACAAGGATTACTTGGAATCTGGGTGAATCTTCAAAGGAAAAAAGTGATGAGGAAGAGGATCCTCCTCAGACTCCTCCTTCACCTCCATCATCACCTCCTTCTTCTCCTTCTTCTTCAAGTTCAAGTTCTAAATCCAATGCAAAGAAACATGTTCATAAACATAAGAATGAAATGCCATTATTAAAACTTGATGTTAAATTTGAGTTGCCCATATATGATGGTGAAGTTAATGCATAGAGACTTGAAAATTGGGTCAGGCATATGGGGGTTTACTGCAGTGTGCAACAAATCAAGGATGAGGCCACACAAATCAAGTTGGCATCTTTGAGACTTGGAGGTAAAACTATCATCTGGTGGCAAAGCAAGTTGCAAAACGAAACATAACAAGTGGGTAATGTATTTCCATCATGAAAAAGTTTCATTTATGCACTTAGGAAACAATTCTATCCTTTGGGTTATAAAGAAAAATCATTAATGATGGAAATCTTTAAAACTAAGGAAAGGACAAACCGTGCAAGAGTATATTGATGGCTTTCGAAAAATGGCATTGAAGTTAGATATCCCTTTACATACATAGGAAACCCTTATGAAGTATATAGGAGGTTTACCTGCACATATTAGAAACACTGTATTCATGTTTGGACCCACTAACCTTGATGAGGTTTCTGTTCAAGCTACGCATATTGAAGCAGTGAAAGCATGTGTATTAGGGGAATCTTCTTCAAGGAAAGAGGATAAGAGGAAGTGGCATGGAAAAAGGGAAAATGCAATGGCGAGAAAGGAAGAGAGGCCCTCTTGCAAGCATTGCAAGAAAGAGGGGCATGATGAGGACCGTTATTGGCAATTCCATCCCGAGAAGAGGCCAAAGTGGTTCAAGGAAAATAAGGGAAGGAAAACAGTTGTAGTGACAACTAGACCCACAGACTTGGGATCAGATTTAGGTGACGAATATAAGGTCTCATTGGTTGGCATGACAGGTAAAATTGGTGAAGGCATTGATTGTAGAAGTAACTTGTTTCATATAAGGGTAATCATGCGACACACTAAGATAGACACATTAATCGACAATGGATCTTAATCTAATCTAATCTCAGAAGAATTGGTTAAGAAATTGGGGTTAAAAACACAAGTATATCATAAGCCTTACACACTTAAATGGATAAGGACTCATCATCAAATGGACATAACAAAGCAGTGCACAATCAAATTTGCACTTTCATCTAAGTTTGTGGACGAAGTAACATGTGATGTAGTGTCGTTAAGAGAATGTGGAATGGCCTTAGGTAGTCCATACTTATATGATCCTAAGGCAATATTCTATAGGGAAAATAATCAATATCAATTAACCAAAGCAGATCAAGATTATGTGGTTCATGCTCATCATGTTAAGGCAAATGAAACTCTTCAAACAATGGAACAATTAAAGAAGGCAGTGCAAGTAAGAATAAAACCAATAATTGTTTCAAATGAAGTAATCGATCTTCAGCAAGAACAGGAAATGATTGTTGAATGGAAAATCAATCAAAGGTTGCTTCAAGATAAGCTCATGTCGTGCAAATATTACAAGTATATCAACTCATTTGTAGTCGTCTTTTTGATGATATCATTAGTAATTTTGTCTACATGGATGATAGTGGCTTCAGTAAGATGTAATAGGGTTCAAATGGCTAATAATATGCTGTCAGTTGTCATGATTGTGTTATAGTTGATCTTGATGAGAAAGGTGCATAGGACAGAGTTCAGAGATAGAGGACAAGCCGGGTGGCCTATCCCGATCTTGTTGACTGGTCAGTAACCTTTTGGGGACCAAAAGGTCCTTAGTGGGGAGGTGTGATCCAGAATCAGATCCAGCAGGCTTCCCAGGTCCAGAAAAGGCTCAAAAATGAAAGTTCTCATAATCAGATGAAACCAATTCCATTGCGACTGTCTTGTCGCGTTGATTCCGACCATATATTTACTTTCTTAAACGGGCTCTATATGCAAGAGTTATTGCACTCTGATCAGATTCTCTAACATCTAAAAAGTCAAAGGTCAAATTGGCAAAAAGTCAATGCTGACATCAGCAAAGCTATTTCATGATGCTGACGTGGCAGAGGCGGGTGATGACATGTGGAGACCTGTGACTGGGAAGATGTTTCAGACTTGGACCAATACAGTACCGACACGTGGCATGTGAATTGTCAAATGTGGTGGTGCGACGTGGCACCCAGTCATAAAAATGTGTGGCAAGTTTCAAAATTATGTTTGGGGTCCATGGGTTTTGAACCCACGACCAACAACGAAGCCAACACCTTGAGTAATAGTCCAACACCGATGCGCCCACCACGTGACTTATTAATATAAGCCCACATTATATTATAAATGTTGCATGTTTTTTTTAAGCCGCAAAAAGGAGGGGGCTAGGGCTAAGCCCCAGCAAGTGGTTGCTTGTCAGAACACCATATATCCAGGAGTGCGCGAGAGGTGATAAGGGTGGTTGCATGGTGAACGCCCCAAAACCAGGAGCTTCCACTTGAAATGTGCACAGGGGTTTTCCTATTTCAGACCAGGTCACATCATATGTGCCATAAATTCAAGGGCTAGTGCGATTTAAGGGCCAACACTTGGCCAAATTAAGGTGCATGTGACCAATTTAGAGGGGGCACGCACCACCCTTTTGGGGCTTAGCCCATATATGTGGCTAAAGTGGGTTTTTAACTATACAGTTTGGATTTTTTTATTGTTCTTAAGCCTATGATAGTGGATTTTGGCCATTATTGGGAGATATTGGATTCTTTTTGAGCCCAGATTTTGGGAGGAAGTTGGGGAATGATAACCAAATCCATATATATATATATATATATATAAACTAGGCATGTTTGAGGCCATGGAGGACAGTCAAAGAAGAGTTATGTTGAAGCAAAGCAAAGTTAAAGCCATTTTTATGCAGGGGAGTTATTGAGGAGCATAACTTTGGAGGCCATTTCCGGAGGCTATACTCAGCCTTTTTTAGTGTCGTTAGTTGCATTGGATTTTTGAGGTCAATCAGAACACAACGAGATAATAATGGAGTCCATTAGATGTAGTTTTGATATACTTTGCAAGCATTGAAGATTTAGTAAAGAAGCCCCCCCCACTGAGACAAAGGCCCGGAGACGTAGGCAATTTTGTTTCGAAATCTGTTATCACTTCTCTTGTTATGGTTTGTTGTTCTTCATGCTTATGTACAGATCTATATATTGTCTTATGGCTGCTATGTTTCTTCATTAAATTCATCCTCTTTGGTTCAGCTTCATAAATGGTTAATTTAACAGATGAAATTAATAACTCAACCACAGTCATTAAAAGATCTTTTCGGATCATGCATAGTGTGCAGAACCTGTTGAATATGATGCAAGTGTTCTTCCCAAGTCTTGTTGTAGATAAGGATGTTATCTAGATACACCACCATAAAAGAATTAGTGAAAGGCCACAATATGTTATCCATCATCCTCGTGAAAGTTGTTGGGGAATTTGTCAAACCAAAGGGCATGGCCAACCATTCAAAAAGACCTTATTTTGACTTGAAGGCAATTTTCCAAACATTTGTCTGCTCTATTGGGACCTGATGGTAGCCAGACGTCGGATCAATCTTACTGAAGTATTTGCCCCCCTTGAGTTGATCAAGGAGATCGTTGATTCGGGGAATAAAGTACTGGTTCATGACTGTAATTTTATTTAGAGTCCGATAATCAATGCAGAGTCACCAAGTCCCGTCTTTCTACTGTACTGTCACGATTGGGCTTCCACAAGGTGATGAATTGGGTCAGATTTGTCCCTTGTGGAACAGATCTTGGATATGACACTTGATCTCCTCATTTTCTATCATAGAGTGATGATAGAGTGATCCATTGGGTAGTGGTGTGTCGGTGTTCAAATCGAAGGGATGCTTGACCTATCAGTGCAAAGGTACCCCAGTAGGTGATGAGAAGATGTATTTTTATTCTTCCATGACCTTATCCACTTTCTTCTGTTGTGTGGAGAGGTCGACCGCGGAGGCCTTGGATGTGGCTACAACCTTTCACTCACTCTGAGAGAGAATCACAAAGAAGAAAAACTTCTCGGTCTGAGAAATGACCTTCCTGCATTGCTTGGAAGAGATCAAGGAAATAACACTAGGTGGGACTACCTAGGGTATCCTGTACAATTTCCTGTTCAAAGTAATAATAATAGTGCGTGGCCTAGACTCATATACATCATGACATTTCTATAAATAAGGTTGGCCCAAAAGAACATCACAAACTTCAAGGGGAGAAACATCACACAATACCTCATATTTGAATGGATTGATGTTGTATGACATGCAATATGGTTGGTTGATGTGAAGATCGCTTCCTTGACGAAGCCATCCGCCGGTGTAGGGTTGCAGGTGCGACGTTGTCGGTAGGGATAGATTCTTGATGACCTCTGCTGAGATGAGATTCTTCTACTACTATCAACGATGAAGTGCAACCGAGTGCCTTTCACCCACATCTATGACTGAAAGAGGTGCTCACCTTCCTCTGGCTCATCGAATTGACTAGGCTAGATCTTGGTGGTAGCAATAGTGGCACTGGGTTCCGCGTCAATGATCCGTCTCTCCTTTTCTGGTTCTGACTCAAAGTTGTAACCACATTTGATTCAAAGGCTTTCACCTCAGCCACCAATGACTGCTTTGAGCGATAATCAACAATGTTATTCTAGGGGCTCTTATGGAAGTCACATCACTTCCCGGTATCTTTCTTCGTCTTCCCATTTTCCTTCTTTGCTTGTGGCTTGGAATGGGTGTACTGAGGTTGTCCATATTTTCTTTATGCTTTGTTTTGCAGGTTGGGTCTGCCCTTGACCTGCTTCTGTTGTGAGGGGTTCCCAGACCCGAACTATCATGTCTTTTATCTAAGCTTCTGCTAGATTTTGATGACATATTGATAGGCCGTGCCCAAGGATGAGATGTCCAAAAAATCAATTTCTTTCTGGATGTATCTATGCAAACCATTGTGGTACTTGAGCACTAGATGTCGCTCATAATATTTGATACCCAGCTTGGTGCGCAAGGTATGGAAAATATTGGTGAACTCTGGCACTCTTTGGTCTCTTTTCTGCCGCAGTGTGGTCCATCTTGTATACAAGTCCTCATAACTTCCAACAGGGTAGTACTGTTCCTTAATAACATCCTTGAAGGAACCCCAAGTGGGTGCAACTGCAAATAATGTGGATCCCTCTATTTCCTTTTGCTCACAGAAAGTCTCCCACCAATATTTGACATGGGGGATGCCCTTAAGGAGAAAAAATGTAATATTTTCTCTATTAGAAAAGTAGTGGATATAAAAATACCCTTCTAGAAGGTTTAAGCATTTATCTACAACATCTGCATCTATTTGACCTTCAAATATAAGAATATCAAAATTGATTTGTACCTTGAAGGGGGCAGCGCCTTCGCTTGAGGTGGATGCGTCACTTGTCGACAGTTGTCGAAGGATTTGTGCAACGTTTTCCATCATATTGTTCCTCTGTCGTTCAAGGGATTCCTCGGGCAACATTTTGAAAGGATCTCATGTCCCATCGTCTTTCTTTTCACCTGTCATGGATGGTTTCTTGGGCGTGCGAGAGCAATTTTCCTCAAGAGAAACATATTTTATTTCATCTCTAACTTATTATCATCTTCACCAATTTTAAAATAAGTTATATGCTGCACTAGAGGAGATTGAGATCTACAATCTAAAAAAAATAATGTTTGATAATGTTAAGACCCTCGTAGTCTGCACTAACACTTCCAATTTAAGAGATTGTTTTTCTCCATGTTTGGATTGCAACTAACATATCTTCATGAGAGACCATCATTAGCTAGCACCCACCCAAAATATATTAAATATTAAAAAAAAATGTTGATGAAGTCTTCGCAATACAATTTTTCCAAATTTAATGAAAAAGTGTTTTTTGCAATAATGACATTAATATACCTTTTATGTACATAGCCATGTCCATGGCCTCTTCCTCCTCAACCTCTTCTTCTTCCTATTCCTCTTCAATATTTAGGTGGCTCCCCTTCTCTTGAGTTGTTAATGCATTTCATTCTTCCAACTTATCATACCTTGCTTGAAGTGTATCCCACACATCTTTAAAGACAATCAATATAGGCATTTTCTTTGCTTAATATTTATAATGTTGATAATAAAGTATTTGATGTTGACATTGAGTATTCGTCTTTTAATATTTGAAGTTGCTTCAATTGTATTATATCCCACATATCTTTACATATTTAAAGACCACCAATGTATGCATTTTCTTTGCCTAATGTTTGTATTGTTGATAATGAAGTATTTGATATTGACATTGAATATTCTTCTTTTAATCTATGGAGTTGTTTGAATTGAACTGTATCCCACACATCTTTAAAGACTATCAATGTATGCATTTTATTTGCCTAATAAAGTATTTGATGACTATCAATGTATGCATTTTATTTGTCTAATAAAGTATTTGATGTTGACACTAGATATTTTTGGACAGTTGATAATGAAGTATTTGATGTTGATATTGAATATTCTTCATTTAACCTTTGGAGATTGAAATCCTACACTTAATAGTCAACCTTTGTATTTCCTAAGTACTTTGAAACCCACTAAAAACAAAACAATGTTATAAAGCAAGTGCAATTCAAAATCATAATTGAAAATAAAAGATTAATGATTGGAAAAAAAAAATATTACATAGAACAACTAATGACATATATTAACAACATTTGGGGCTTAGATGCATTTGAGCGTGTTTGGAAATTATGTAGTGAATAACATATATTAACAACATTATTGGCTTTTTTCTTCATTATATCAATATTAATAATAAAAAATTATTAAAAATAACAAAATTCAATTAATCAAATAAAATTTAATATAAATATTAATCAAAATGTAATTAAATAAAATTTAATATAAATATTAATCAAAATATTGAATGCTTTATGTACTTATTCAAATATTATTTTTATGAAACACACAAAATAACTAATTATTATAATTTAAGATAAAAGTAAATTCATAAACATATTTGAATTAAACTTTACTTTTTCTCAACAATATTCACTACAAAAGCCTTTACCAATTTAAAACAAATTAAATGGTTATTATTTTTTTTCATTACAAATTTTAAAAAAGCTTTTAAATATTTTTTATTTTTTATTAAACAATAATTTATTAATCAAACAATAATTACTATGTTGAGTCAACTTTCAATATGGGAAAACATATATAATTTAAATTTGTTTGAAAATTAAAGATTATCAACGAGACACGACCATTTTATAACCACAATCTAAAATATCTCTTCATCTTTAGTCAAGGAGGTCATGTGAGTATATCCATATAGAAATATTTTCAAAGGATCTCAAATGGATAGGCATGGCTAATGGTAATGAATCTAATGTATTATGAGAAAAATAAATCCCATATTTTTAATCAAATCTTTTAAACCACTAATCAAACTTTACATTAACATGTTATGAGTATATATTGTAAG
>JASDQU010735657.1:358154-369117 GCA_032191745.1 Picea mariana
TGGAAAGGAAAGGAAAGATATGGCATGGAATGGCATGGCATGTGAAGGCAAGGCAAGGCATGGCATGGAAAGGAAAGGCATAGCATGGAAAGAGAAGGAAATGAAAGGCATGTCATGGCATGGCATGGTAAATGATATAAGGAAAGGCATGGAATGGCATGCCAAGTGATAGAAGGAAAGGCATAGCATGACATGGAAAGTGAAGGCAAGGCAAGGCATGGCATGGAAAGTTAAGGAAAGACAAGGAATGGCATGAAAAGGCAAGGCATAGAATGGAATGGCATGGAAAGGCAGGGCATGGAAATTCAAGGAAAGGAAAGGCATGGAATTTCAATGAAGAAAGACAAGAATACCATAACAACCATAAAATGAAGCCAAAATTTCAAAAATTCACAAATCTGAAATACTTGTTCAATTATTCATTTTACATACCTATGGTCATTCAAGTAGACCATTGGGATCACTTCTAATACTGATGGTATCCATTAAATTCTCATGCTCAAAGTAAGTCAATAAGTAGCATACCTTTGATGAGTTCTTACTTGGCATTGTTTGTAGATGGAGGTTTGTACCAACAACCAAGTTCATAAAGTGGTATACGACTTGACCTGGTTTATAATGTTGAAGTAAATAACCACCTTTATTCCATGTTATTTCATCATGTGTTAGATATTATCCTTTAATAACCATCAACCCAATCAAAATTTCAATGCCTTTGGTGTCTGTTACTAATCGCATGAGGGTTTGCTTTCCCTCTAAGCAACATGTCAACAAATACTCAGTGCCCCATTCATTATCTCTCGAGGAAACTACTACGTATATGTGCCATACAAAAAATGGAGTGACAACATGTGAGTCCACTAAATGACCAAATCATAAAACATTGATGTTAGTTATTCAAAATTTAATAGAAGGTTTGAACGAACCTGGCAATACGAGATATGAGACATGATCATAATTTACTGAAATACTTGATTAGTTTTCCTCCAAATGGGATAATTCCATAGTTATACATTGACCAATGGAGAGTGATACACGATCCCATATATCAACCCAGTCTGTCGATTCACAATCATCCCATTGATTACTACTACATGGACCATAGAAGCAAGAGAGTTTTCTCATCCATATTTCAACTATTGCATTATTAGATGTTCTAACTGAATGTAATCCATGAGTTCCCTGGATTGTTTTCCACTCATACCACTGTGATCGATCTACATCAACCACATCCCAAAAATATCTATGTACATGTCCTTTCCTATGTGATGTGTCTTCTCGGGTTCCCATTCCCTCTCCCATTACTGAAGAACACCATTCAACAATGGATTTCGCATATCAAATGACGGAAGCAGTTGTGAACTTCATTTCTTTCTTGCATAAAGTTGTTGTTATTCATGCACCTACTCCATCATGGTCCCCTTTTCCATGCCTAGACTCAAAATAGTTCCAAATGTGTGGTACCTTGAGTGTTTTGTGCAACATACACAACCATTGAAATACATAATCATTTTTGAATTGGCCTATGCAACCATTTGACCAAATTCAATGTTGATCCATATGTATGTTCTTCTCCTTGAGGTGAATTTAAAACAACTGAAATCAATGGTGTACGTAGGATAATTCATGGCACCGATCATTTCATATGTAGAAGTGACACTCCTTCAATATAATTGTCTTTTCTTCATTACTATTCGACCCATGCTTGTATGTGATATGGATCATTATGTTGACCTTCTCTGAGTGATAATATTGGCTTTAAATCTCATTTTGCAGTTGAAGAGTGTAGTTCTCTGCAAAATCAACCATTTATAGCAAAGTACCAACGCAAAATGTGTCTATGCATATTCTAAAATGCTCTTCCTACCATCGAGCCACATGGACAAGATAAACATTTTTTTGTGTATTTTCGATGAAGTCCTTCATGAAGTCACATACTCATATCTGGGAAATCACCAATTGTATCATTTTTCTTTCTTGTCCTCCATCAATATCATATGCGACATATTTAAATCTTTTCAAGGAAACCTCCTTCCTCCCCAATTCATACTCGTCTCCTACATCGATGCACTTTCTTAGTAATATCATTCCATCGCACCTAGGGCATGTCCTATCTAAGAAATATCATTGATAAAATTTACAAACCCCTCGTCTTGTACACAATATGTTGTGAATAAAGTCTCTACATGATGATGACAACAATATAACCGAGCATTCCTACAAAAGAGTGTTATGAAAAACACAAAAAATATGTGTGTGTGTGTGTGTGTGTCATAATAATAACCATACTCAATGTGATATCTACAACAACATGTGTTACGAATTGTGTTTATTAGAACATACCAAGGTTTGCATTTATCGAAATATCTTTGGCCTAAGTTAAGTGCACTATGTATTGTCCTGAATCTCTCATACAATTATGTATTTGTAATGTAAAGAAAGTGTTTAATAAGGGGTTCATGGTCCCTATATCCCCTTCTCAATTTTAGTCATCTTTTTGGTTGGAATAAGGCCTAGTGTTCTCATGCCAAAAATATGGTACTAGTCCCTTAACTGCTCCAATTGACTCCATTTCAGAAAGAGGTAGCCTACTAGTGAATTCCCACAAATATGTTGCACCATCTATGTTAAGGATATCTCGCCTATGAGAATACTTTATAAGGGTTTTGATATCACATTTCATGAGGTGTGAGGTTTGTTTTAGAAAACAATGTTTTCTTGTGTTCTTGCTAACAATTGATTGTGACAAGACACATCAGGCTGCATTGTGGTCTTTAGAACAAGATTTATTACCAATTCTTTGAAAAGAATCTACAAGGTTTCTAAAACTCTGATTGTTTTAATGCCTAAAATTCTCCTAACAACAATCAAACTTCTAGATTTTAACAAAACCAAAAATAATTGGCATCTAGCAACATCAGATTGTGGTTCAATTTTTTTTTTAATGATTTTATAATAATGATAACGAATAGTGTTGAAATATTGTAACTGCAAAGAGTATTCTATTTATTATTGATGTATTATTCATGAGATCAATCCCCTTTTATGGATTAATCATGTCGGGCATTGTAAATGACCAAATCCCCTTTTGTGGATTGGTCAAACACTAATTGTAATATGCAAATTGAGAAGTCGAACCCCAGGAAAATTAAAGTGGTTCTAACCACCCAGAAAGAGAAGTTGGCTCTGCCAGTGAAGAGACACCTCCTTTCAGTGCCTGCCAGTTTGTATAAATAAATGAATCCAACCACTCATTTGTGCACTCACTCATTCAATCATCCAGAGCGCAATTTTGGTAGCTATAGTTGGAGAAGAAGGAAGAGAGAGAGGTACATTACTTGGGAGAGTATATTCTCTAGTGTTTGGTTTATTGTCTTAGCATTGTATTGGCTATCTATATTTAGGAAGTTTTTTCTAGGTTTTCTTCCCCATGAGGGTTTCCCAGGATAAATGATGTGTCTCTTGTTAGTGTGTTTCTCTCAGTGATCCTATCTATGCTATGGTTATCCAGTAATTGAAAATAAACGTAATAATAGCTTAAACTCTAACACAGTATCAGAGCTAAGTTGAAGAGAGAATCTTTCATAGGAAAAATAAAAACGTCACAATTACCATATAAGAAAATTAGGTTTTTTTTATTGAAGAATAATTTTAGCCCAAAATTCACCTAGAAAAGTGCGCCCTAGACTAAGGAACTCTTTGGCACCTTCAGTGCACATTTTCAGTGGATAGAACTCTTGGAAAGTGAAACCCCAATTTTCACCAATACCAAAACTACCAGAAAACTAGAAGTACCTGGAAACCAGAAGTACCAGAATACCAAAAGCATCAGTCTAGAAATTCGTTGGTCAAGTTTGAAGGAGAAAAATTTTGATTTTCTGAAATCTAACCACACTAGGATACTTTCCTCAACCACGCGCACCACGTGGTAAGTTCAAAATTCAATTCTGGGCATTTTCATTGTTTGGTCATTTTCCTAGCTCCAGGTAAAAGATGTCACCAAGCACTAAGCTTTTTGACAATCTAGAACGTGTGGACAACTTTTGTGTTTGGAATTATAGGATTGGACTCATTCTTGAAGAGAATGATCTAGAAATATTCATGAAAGAGAATGTACCAGAACCCACATATGCTGCAGCTAAAGAAAAACACTAAAAGGACACAATTAGGGCCAAAATAATCACGGCGGATTCTATCAAAGATCAGTTGATTCCTCAAGTGTCTTCAAAGAAGAATCCAAAAGAAATGTTTGATTCCCTAATCAGATTATATGAAGGAAAGAACATAAATTGGAATATGAATCCAAGGACTCAACTCAAGAATACAAGGATGCAGAAAGGAGAAACAATCCAGGAATATTTCTCAAGAATATCACAATTCAAAGAACAACTAGAAGCAATTGAAGATACTATAGTTGAAGATGAACTTATATTGACAACCCTTAATGGTCTCAAAATACCTTGGGATGCATTCATCCAAACTATTTGTGCCAGAAAAGACAAACTACAATTTGACAGTCTTTGGGAAGAATGTGTTCAAGAAGAATCAAGAGTACCTAACCGAGAAGATTTTCTATCAAGAGATGAAGATCAATCACTAGCTACTCACACTAAAGGAGGAATAAATAAGTCTTACTTCTAGAAAGAAACTCATAAGGATTCTCAACCCCAAAACAAATTCATACATAAAGAATCTCAACCAAAGAGATTCCAGAAGTTTCGGAAAGGACAAAGAAGAGAAAAATATTTCTCATCCTACCAATGTTACCATTGTGACAAGATGGGACACATTATGAAATATTTTCTATCTATACGAGAAGAATAAAAGAATAAAAGCAAGAGGCACCACGCCCATGTAGTTGAAGATGAAGAGCCACCCACAAATATGATAAAATAAAAAATTGAAGACTATGTCTAAATATCTTCCCTCTCAGGATTAGTATCACCTGGTGAAGACACTTGGCTCATTGATAGTGGTGCTTCCAAGAACATTATAGGTCAAAGAGACATACTCTCTTTTCATTCAGAAAATAAGTTTCCTAATAAAGTTACACTTGGATATGATTATCAATACCCTATCAAGGGAGTAGGAGAATCAAATTACAAGCTTGATTAAGGGACCCCAATGAAGATGAAGGATGTACTATATGTACCAGTTTTGACAAAGAACTTACTCTGCATCTCAGCTTTAGAAAAGAAATGCTTTAGATTTTCCTTCATAGATGGATAAGTCCTTATGTNATGTGGGCCAAAGGAAAAACTATGGAAGAAGCAATTGTTATTGGAAAAGAAGAAGGTGGCTTGTATAAGCTAAAGGGTCACTCAGAAGTAGCCATGACCCACTCCATTGAGAATCCATGTGAAATTTGACATAGAATATTAGCCCACATCAACTACAAGGCATTACCTTATGTAACCAAGGTAGTCACAGGTCTACTATAAGTCAAGGTTGAACATGAAGGTGTGTGCAATGGATGTGCACAAGGAAAGAACATCAAGAACCTATTTCTGAAGAGAAACAGTAAAGCAGAAGGAGTCCTATAGATCATTCACTCATATGTGTGTGGCCCAATTCCATCATCCTCCATCAGTGGGTATGTATACTATGTATATTTTATTGATGACTATTCCCATAAAACCTGGGTTTACCTTTTGAAATGAAAAGATGAAGTGTTTAGTAAGTTCAAGGAATTCAAAGCCTTCATAGAGAATCTTTATGAAAGAAATATCAAGATACTCAGGTCTAGATAATGGATGAGAATACACCTCAAAAGAGTTTGCAAAATTTTGCAAAGATGTCGAGATCAAGAGGGAGCTCAACACTCCTTACGATCCTCAACAAAATGGTGTAGCAGAAAGAAAGAATAGAACTATAATGGAATCAGTGAAGACCATGATCCATTATCAAGATCTTCCAATGTACTTATGGGCAGAAGCAAAAAAAACAACAGTATATGTACAAAACAAATTGTCCCATAGTGAACTTGGGTTCAAGACCCCTGAAGAGATGTTCTCCGGAAAGAAGCCAAAAGTAAGCCATCTTAAAATATTTGGATTCCCAGTATTTCTACATATTCCAAAAGAGAAGAGAACCAAGTTGTACCCTTCAGGAAAGAAGGGAATATTTTTTGGATATGGTGAGGTCTCCAAGGCCTTCATATTTTATATACTAGGTTACCATCATATTGATACCAACATGCATGTAACATTTGATGAATATGCAACACTCAAGAAATCAATAAGATGTCATCTTAAAGAGTTATATGAAGAGGAACTTGTAGCTCCTAGAGTTGTAGAACCAGTGAGGGAAGTCATAGCTTCCCCTAATGAGGAGATTATAGAAGACCATGACATAATAGAATCTCAAGAACCTCCCCATATGACGATCTCCCATAATATAAAGACAACATGGGCAAAGGAACTTATTCAAGATGGAGAGAAGTATGGTGTCCCTGAAGGAACCATGAGACAAGTGAAGAAACCAAATCCATTCTCTAGTTATATGTCTTTGATGTGTGATCTCTTAGAGAAGGAGCCTACCTTATTTTAATAATCCATTTAGAAGAAAGAATGGGCATATGCCATGATAGAAGAATATCAATCCATCATAAAGAATGATGTATGGGAAATAGTTCCCAAACCAAAGAGAAAGAATGTGGTATCTTCCAAATGCCTTTTCAAAATAAAACATGTTGTTGACGAAAGTATTGAGAAATATAAAGAAAAGTTTGTTGCTCATGGATTTTATCAAAAAGATGGCATTGATTATGAAGAGACGTTTGCTCCTGTAGCCAGATACACTTCAATCAGAACCATCATAGCCCTTGCATCTAAGATGAAGAGGAAGTTACACCAGATGGACGTGAAAAAAACCTTCTTGAATGGTGTCATTGAAGAAGAAGTGTATATAGAACAACCTCAAAGGTTTTAAGTTGAATATAGGAAGACTCATGTCTGCAAGTTGAAGAAAGCTCTGTATTGATTGAAACAAGCTCCTAGATCTTGGTATGGAAGGATTGACAGTTTAATAATGAACTTGGGTTTTACCAAGAGTAAAGATGATCCTAGCCTTTACTTCAAGGTTATGAATGATGAGCATGTTATATTTTTGTTGTATGTGGATGAATTATTCTTAAATGGAGAAGAAAAGCTCATCATTGAATGTAAGAAGAAGCTCGCTGCAGAATTTGAGATGAAAGACCTTGCCCTAATGCACCATTTCTTAGGTCTTGAGGTCTGGCAGATCCCAAAGAGGATACTCCTTAACCAAGGGAATTAATCACTTGAAATACTGAAGAGATTTGATATGTTGGAGTGAAAGTCCATGAATACACCCATGGAAACAAAGTTGAAGATCTTGGTTGACACTTCGTCAGAATTGATTGATGCTACGCTGTACAGACAGATCATTGGATCGTTGATGTATCTGACGAACACCAGGCCAGATATATGTTTTGTTGCGAACACCTTGAGTCAGTTTTTGGTAGAGCCCAGACATGTTCACATGGTTGTTGCAAAACATGTGATGAGGTACCTTAAGGGTATAGTAGATTGTGGTCTCTGTTATGATGGATATCATGACTTCATATTGAGTGGATATACTGATTCATATTGGGTTGGAAGTGTCTTTGACAGAAAGAGAACTTCAGAATATTGTTTTAGTCTGGGTTCAACCATGATCTCATGGAAAGTAGGAAGCAATCAAGCATTACTCTCAGCACGACATAAGAATAATACATTGTTGCATGTTCTACCAGTTGTGAAGCCATATGGCTTCAGAAGTTGTTGACAGGTCTATTCGATCTAGATATGGAAGCAACCATGATACTATGTGATAATAAAAGTTGTATAAATATGACAGAGAACCCTGTGTTCCATGGCAAGTCAAATCACATAGAGATCTAATGTCATTACATATGTGATATGGTGCAGAGAGGAGCCATAAAGCTCCAATATGTTAGCACAGATGAACAAGTTGTTGATGTGTTGACCAAGCCTCTATCTCATGTAAAGTTTGAGCACTTTCGAGATAATATTGGTGTAGTCTGAAAGGACATCCCTTGAAAGGGGGAGTAGTGATGATGTGCCAACCTCGTGTTGTGATGCCAGCTTCGTGTTGATGATGTGTTGTCAGCCTTGTGTTGTGATGCCAACTTTGTGTTGATGATGTGTTGCCAGGCTCGTGTTGCGATGCTAGCTTCATGATGATGATGTGTTGTCAGCTTCGCGTTGTGATGCAACCTTCATGTTGATTATGTATTTCCAGCCTCATGTCGTGATGCCAGCTTCATGTTGATGATGTTTTTTTTCCATCCTCATGTTGTGATGCTAGATTTGTGTTGATTATATTGTCTAGCCAACTTCATGCTGTGATGCTAGCCTTGTGCTGAAGACTCTTAGCCTAGTTTTGATGTTAATGATGCACTAGCCTTTGTGTTGTGCTGTTGATGATATTTATGATGAGAATAACTTTCGATGATAAATAGATATGCTAGTCAGTGTTCCAAATGTTGTCAATGATTTTTCCCTCTCTCTCTCCTGATGATGTTGTAGAATACCCTTATTGTTAAGGGTGAGTTTTGAAATATTCTAACTGCAAAGAGTATTCTGTTGATTATTGATGTATTATTCATTAGATCAATCCCCATTTGTAGATTGATCATGTCAGGCATTATAAATGACCAAATCCCCTTTTGTGGATTGGTCAAAACCTAATTGTAATATGCAAATTGAGAAGTCAGCCCCCAGGCAAATTAAAGTGATTCTAACCACCCAGAAAGAGACATTGGCCCTGCCAGTGAAGGGACACCTCATTTCAGCGCCTGCCAGTTTGTATAAATAAAGGAATCCAGCCACTCATTTGTTCACTCACTCATTCGATCATCGAGAGCACAAGTTTGGTAGCTACAGTTGGAGAAGAAGTAAGAGAGAGAGGCACATACTTGGGAGAGGATATTCTCTAGTGTTTAGTTTATTGTCTTGGCATTGTATTGGCTAATCTATAATAAGGAAATTTTTGCTGAGTTTTCTTCCCCATGAGGGTTTCCCATAATAAATGATGTGTCTCTTGTGATTTTGTTTCTCTCAATGATCCTATCAATGCTATGGTTATCCAGTAATTGAAAAGAAACCTAATAATATCTTAAACTCTAGAAAATAGTACGATTATGTAACTTACCTTCAAGTGATGCTAGACCAGTTTCATCAACTTGAATGTGTTTAAGATTTCTTCATCGCATAATGTTCAATCTAGGTAGGGATGATGAACCCCTATTCTCACACTCTTGACCTCCTTGTTGTGGAGTTAACAATGTTATATTTATTTCCCCTTCAATCACTAGAAGATCAAATCTGGGAGGAGAGTGGACATGGGATTGACTAGTTTCTAGAATGTTTGATTATCCAACAAGAGGTTTCACTAGAGGAACTTCTTCACCACAATGTTGTACACTAGTTTTCTCTCTAATTTCATCCATTGTATAATTAGCTCCAAAAAAATCCTCCATCATATGGTCATCCACAAAAATCTTTCTTGATGAGATACTGGACGGATTGTTCTCTACTAAAACCTACACTTTGCTTGTGGTGATGGAGGAGAAACAACAATAACATGTATTCTTCTAAAAATTGGATTGGCCTCTTTTGTAAGCCTACGATTTGACATACATATATTTTCTTTTTATCTTTCTTATTCTACCTTTTCGATCATTTTCTATTTTATCAAGGACTTTCTTTCTCGAATTTTTCGGTTCCCCATGTTTAAAGAGAAAAATTGGATTCCAAACACTCATCACAAATTTTTCTTGGTATTACACAATAAGGCACCACTAACAATTCCAAGTCCAAGTAGAGAAATTTATCTTCGTATTACAGAATAAGACACAACAAATAATTCCAAATCTAATTGGATGAATTTGTCTTGGTATTATAGAACAAGACAACTAATAACTCCAAGTCCAATTGGATAAATTTTTATTGATATTACACAACTAAAAATTCCAATCGGACAAATTTTTCTTCCAATTCCAAGAAGACACAAGAAGACAAAAACAACAATTCCAATTGGACAAATTTGTCTTATAAATTCCAAGAAGACACAAGAAGACAAAAACAAAAATTTCAATTCGACTAGGACAAATTTGTCTTCTAATTCTTCCCAAAATGGTCTTGAAATAGCACAAAAGTGTTTATGAAACAAACAACAATATTAAAATAAGAAAAACTTGTATGAACATGCTATTTTTGTGTGCATATGTCGGGAAATATTTTTCGTGCTTGAGATAGATGAGGTAGTGGACTGTGCTTGGCACCAAAAAATGCCCAATGGAAACACGCGGGTGTTCCTAGAATGTGTGTGCACTCTAGCATGTTATCTTTCTAGGAACACACACACATTCCTGTTGGGAA
Organism: Picea mariana; assembly: GCA_032191745.1. Lineage (NCBI taxonomy): Eukaryota > Viridiplantae > Streptophyta > Pinopsida > Pinales > Pinaceae > Picea > Picea mariana. Next base: position 368,561 of record JASDQU010735657.1, read on the forward strand.
TAAATGAGCACAACTATAGGGGTATGGACAGAACTAGGACCTAAGAGGTTATGATTGAAAGTGTTTTCAATCATAGAGAAATGGTTAGAGCACCAAGATGTGGGTGATGTGGGTGCAAGGGTTGTGGGGGATTTAACAAGAGGTATATTCATAGTGCACTTGGGGCTCAAGTGCGGAGTGGATTAATGGTTGAGTATAGGTTATGCATAGGTCTAGATGGAGCTAGGGTGCCCTAGGTCATGTTCTAAATCTATATCTAGCTCTATGTCATCATCTAGATCATGGTATAGGTCTATGTCATTGTATACATCATGGTCATCGTATATGTCAAGGTCATGGTCTAGCTATTTCCATGTCTATGTCTTGTTATGTCTAGGTCTAGGTCTAGGTCTTGACATGTCTAGGTCAAGGTCATTTCTTTCCTTGTGATGTATGGAGGGGGGGGTGCAGAGAGAGGAATAATGAGAGTGTGATAGGGGGAGAGGGGAATACAAAGAGAGTGAGAGAGTGAGGGACATGGATATAGAGAGGGGGATAGACAGAGAGAGAGAGAGAGA
>JASDQU010735657.1:401622-416161 GCA_032191745.1 Picea mariana
GTGTCAGGTCGGCCCTAATGTTAAAATGAAGTGACATAAATGGTATAAATAAACATCATTATACATTCGTTTTGATATAAGTCGAATTTCAGAGGAAATAAGAAGTAAAAGAAGGCCGGATTTCAAGGGAGGATGAAGTCTTTTGGTGATGTGTTCTAAAGTATGTTATTTTCAGGTCATCTTACCATTTTTGCTATAACGTTTTTTCTAGAATGATTCAGATGGTGAAATCGATATGGTATTGCGAATACATATCAAGGCACCTCTGGTAAAACATTCATCTCTTTATTCGCTATAATTATGGAGATACACTCTGTGGAAGATAGGGTTTGTGACCAGTCCTGAAGCTAGTCAATAAACATGTGTTCTGGGTAAAACAATCATAACTTCTTCATATAGAATCCAAATGAAGTGGGGCCACTTCCATTGGAAAGAGTACAGATTGTAGTTTCTTGTGTGTGAGTTTTAGAATCGGATGTTAAATATTGAGCGCGGGGCATGCTGTACAAGTTGGGTCTTATGAATAGACCAGAATTGAATAAAGTCTACCATTCTTTCTATAACCTCTTTTTGGGGAGGATTCAAGGAGTGAAAATTGGAGGATTTTCAGAGAATACATTGAGTAATATTATCTACAGGATTAAAGTACTCCAAGAATTGAACAAGTCTCAGGAAGCATTATTAGGTTCTATGTGATGATTTAATGTAAAGTTTTATTATCTCTTGTATATTCTTGGGTGGAAGGAAGGGGCAAGGATGGAGAGTTAAAATCTCTCTTGATATTGGAGGATTGTATATTCCTCTTGGATGTTTATCCCTCCCTCTACATTTGGAAGCTGTAGCTACCATTGGAAGTCATTACTTCCCTTGAACAAAAACTATTGATTATTTCTCATATATTGTGTATGGTGTATTGTGGTGTATTGGTGTAACTCTTATACTATTGTTCATTGCTCATTGAATATAATTGAATGGTTTAAGTATAATTTGAAAAAGGTTTTTAAATTGTACTTGATACTGATTCACCTCCCTCTCAGTATTAACATCACTTACCCCGTCTATCCCTACCACCCGCATTCTTGCATCCATCCCACCTACTTATTTGACACTTGTTCCCACATCATCCTATTCGTGAACATTTAATTTTCCCTATAATCGTTATCCATCCCATAATGAGCCAACACTAAGCTACCTAATCAATTTCCTCCCCCATATCTTCAACTACAATTCTTTATCCCCAGGACAAATGGTAATAGAATCAGATGGCAAAGACAGTAAGCCAATGATTGTGGTGGCCTTAATGGACATATGTACCCAGTTTAAAGAACAAAGGAAAATGATCACGTCTACAATCAAATGAAGAGACAGATGAAGTGCCAACAAAAATCAACAATATTTGCATGTTGTTATTTCATTCAAATTGTATTCTATTTTTAGACAGATATTGTAGGAATTCCAATGGTTTTCAGTTGTGACAATTTTGATATACATAGACAGATTTTAGATCTATTCGAGGTTGCTTCTTGTCAAATGTAAAAGAGAAAAAACTTCTTTGAATATCAATACAAGTGTAGACAAAGATTCTAAGTTTCGTTCAATTTGAGTTATGTGTTTCCTCTGTGTTTCCATCTCTCTGAATTTCTTTCTAAGTTCTTGAAGAGTGAATGATTACAATTTAGTACTACATCTATTGTGATCATAAAATATCAGAATTTCATTCAGCAACAACTTTTCCTCTGTTATTACTATGAGTAAAACAAGACCTGTGACCTGTGTGAATTACTGCATTTTTATCTCTTTTCAAGGGTGCATCTTCTACTTTTCTTCTACTGCAAACAAGGTGAGACTTATCTGTAATTGATACCTGACTTTGTTTTAACATTTTTGTAAATATTTTCTACATCATTTGACATTATAATTGCGATTCAGATAATGAGATACAACATCTGTACTATCTTATTATTAATTTCATTTAAAGATTATTTCTCAGAAAACTGAAGGTAGAAAAAGCATTCATAAAAAAATTTCATTTAAAACCTTTGATTCCTGACATTATTCTTTGAGCCTTAGAATCAATCTCATGAACAACACTATGAACTCATGTGTTTGACACATAGAAATGATCCACACACCACCTCTTAAGCTCCTCATTCTCTTTCACATCAAGCTTTGCAACTAACTACACATCTCTACCTTCAAGGCTATGGAGTCTTACTTTTCCTTTCTATGCCAATTAATGACATTCTTCACTTGCTGGCTTCATGTCCTATGTGAAGATTCTTACTGTTGTTTCAACAATTCATTCAAACTCTGTAGCAACTGAATAATAATCCTTTTGTTCCATTCTTCTTAGTTCTTTATCCACTTTTCAATACTCACATTGTAGCTCTTTATTGCCTCACCCAACCTTCTCAAGCTATGTCATGATTCCATGACTCCGATATCCAATCTTGGTATTGAATTTATTTGATTATATCTCTAATTCTTCCAAGTGTGCAAACAACCATTTTGTTAGAATTATGCTTATTATATAAATTTTGTCAAATAATGCTACAAGTCCTTTTTCTGCTCAATTCATGAAGTGATATGTCACCATTCTCCAAATTATAATAATTCAAGGTTATTATACTCTGAACCATATTTCCAATGGCTATACTCATTCCTCATTCCAATCTCTGATATGAAAGTTATGGCTTCCTGAAAAATCCACTTTCATCCTTTTCATTTTCTCCCCTTATGCAATTTTATTAACATGTCAACTTCTGTCAACTACATAAGAAAATATGTCAGGAAATAGAGAAAATTTTGTATGATACATAGATAAAAAATAATGAAAACGAGTTCATAAAACTCTTATATTTTCAATCTGATACACCAGTAAAAAACTACAACAATTTAAAATTTGCAACTTTGTCCTTTTTCACCCCTTTTTCTTGACTTAGAATTTTTAGAAAAACTATCTATCTCACAATCTATGTACTTCTTGAAAAATTTCACTAACCCAAAGTTGTTTTTCTTAATGAGTATATAAAAATTTGAGTAAATAAAATTTTCCAGTTTTGTGATCTAGGATCACTTTTCCTCTGAAAATCTAAAAAATCCCCCAAAAGTGGTTGATAATAGTGAATTTTGGCCTATTTCAGTACTCCCATTCCAATCCCCTAAGGATTTATTTAGTTCCTTCATGGGTTATTTATGTGCCTTATTTTTGGATGGTTTCCAATAATTTTAGCTTAATCTGTACCTCTACCAATGATCTGGACCCAGATATTTAAAAACCACTATTTTGCAATTTTTGACAAATCTAAGAAAAATTGGAATATGGCCCTCTCTAGAAATTTTGTATATCTTGTCTCTACAGAAAAAACCCATAAGTTTCATCTTAATACAACTTAATTTTCTCCAGTTATGGAAAAAATATGAAAATGGCTCAAAACTTAGTTTTTTTTTTGAAATTGTGGAACAATTTTGCCTAAGTGTGATTTGCACCGTTGATCTCAATTTGGAAGCAATCTAGACCGTTGATATAATCTCTATCAATGATTTCCTTTGTGAACCAAACCTTCTCACCAATCTCTCCAACACCTAATCATCGACCATCAACCATCGATCGCTTTTCTCCACAAACCAAAAGTCACCCATGATCTCGTTGATGCCCGATCATCGACCATTGACCATCGGTCATCTTCCCCGATAAACCAATATTGTTCACAAATCTCGTCGAATCCCAACCATCTGTTATTTTCCATCCCTTTTCTGATGTGGAAACTATGCTGACGTGACCTGACATGTGGATGCTGACATGGCATGACACATCATCTTAAGGCACCAATTGGGATGATATGGCATGACACATGTCTATTGATGTGGCATGACACATGGATGCTGACATGGAATGATGAATCAACATCCCCTTTCCTTCATTGACCATCGACAGTTTCTATTGGAAGAATCTGAACTTCGCACTAAATCTGTCGATGCTCGACCATTAGCCATCGATGATCAGAGATATCTCTTGGTGAACTTCAACACTTTGCCAAAAATCTTTGATCCCTGATCATCGATGATCGAAGATGTATCTTGGTTGAACTTAGACACTTCACCAAACTCGTTGATCTGCGACCATTGACCATCAACCATCAGAGACGTCTCTTAGAGAACTTCAACATTTCTCCAAAATTTTCGATCCCTAACCATTGACCATTGGAGATGTCTCTTGGTGAACTTCAACACTTAGGCAATTTCAGCCAAAATCCTAGGTGAAATTGGGCCATCCATCTCCCAACAAGGATTATCTTGACCGTTGATTTCCTCCAACTTTCGAAATGAACGAAAATGAACACGGACCGTCGATGTTCCTCATTTTCCAAACCACCAAAATGAATCTCAACCGTCGATTTGGTAACTTTGTCAAACTTCAAAACTTTACCAATTTTTTAATTTTTTTGAGGAGGAATCTAGGTCCTCGATCTTGAGATCGAATACAATGTCATTCGTCAATTCTTTGAAATCTACCCCATGCTACAAAATCCATTAAAACTTCAAATTTTTCTACCTTGAAGGTCGAATTTGACTCTGCAACTCTGCATATCGAATCTGTTAAACTTATTAGACAATTCAAATTATTTAAAACTCGAATCTGCCCATGAATTCGAGGATCTTTCTTTCTAATCTTTTCGTTTTTCCCCAATTTCACTTAGACTAAAATATGCAATAGTGAATTTGTCTAATTCCCACTTGTTTTAGCCCATGCAAGTCTGGTGTTAGAACCAAAAGCTATGATACCAATTTGTGACATACCCAACCACAAACAGGCTATGAATGCTACTTCAAAAATGCACTTCAAAAATTTATTTCGAAATATGGTAATAATTAATTCGAAATACAGCATGAAAGATTGCAATAATCAAGATTCATGCTTAATCATCCAAGAAAGGAACAAGATTCCATGCACAAAAAATAACCAACAAACATGCACACAGAGCTACATATCAGAGATAAAATAAATATATAACAGAATATATATATATGTGTGTGTGTGTGTGTGTTTGTATATACAGAAAACACATAGAGAACTTATCTTAAATTAAACCATCACCAACTGACTGCAGACCAAGGATGTTCCTCCTAACCATAGACACTCATGTTCCAATTCTCAATAGTAGGTCACCACCGAGCTAGGGCTATGAATCCACATGGATAGGTCCTAGTCCAAATCTAAAACACACAACAATTGGCTAATTATCTCTAAGGTCTTCCTAACCACACAACAATCATGATTTTAAGCTCTCTTTCCCCTTCATCCTGCACAACCCAAAGAAATGAACCCCTTTCTATGCCATGCATTTCCTTAGTCCGTTCCATTTCTCTCCAGGGATCCAGTGCTATTGGTCAGAAAATATCCATGCTAGAAACTCCAAGGATTCTCAGCTGTGACAGTTATTCAGAACACCGATCAATCTCATGCACATAGGCATCCATTCCAATCTGGAATGATCAATAATTCCTCATAGGCATCTCAAAATGATCTCTTCCTCCATCCATTCGTTTCCATGCTCCAACCAAGAGCAAACAAATTAGCAAGAGTGAATGAGAAAGAATCCCAAGGAAAGAGTGTAAGAGTTAAAATGGAGAAGAATCCCCAAAATAGCTCACATGGGATGTTTATATAATTAAATGAAATAAAGAACCACGTGGTCTTCCTCCCAAGAAGCTTGTGTAACCACTTTTCTCACTTAAAATCAATATGGAAAAATAAAATATAATAAATAGACTTAGCCCCTTAATCCCCCTCTCTCATGGAATCAAATCCCCCTATCTCTTGTCCTTGTTCGTCTTGCAACCAACAATGTATTTTTATTAATGTATATAGAAGTATTACATTTCCTAGGAACTATGACCCCTTTTCAAATTTACTAGCTCACCAGCCTAATGTCACACTTACATAATACATTCTAGTTGATAGCGATTAAAACCGGGGTGTTGCACAAAGTCATCTAAAATGAGGAAAAGAACCCCTAAAACCTGCCTTTTGTATTTTGGACGTAACGTTTTGACTCAAGTGTCCATTTTTCTCATTATTTGTACTGTTGGAAAGGTATTTCTGAGATACACGATTTCCAAATTATATGATTTAAGAAATTACTTACCAATTGTCTGCATTTTTCAAGATGAATATCTGGTACCTTGTTGTCAGCCCCAGAGAATGTAATGCCTCGATCATGAGTAGATGAACCCGGAATCAAATTCATGGATGTTTGGATGATATTTCAATTAATTAATACCTCATTTATATGAGTTTGAATGATTAGTCTTAATGCTTTATTTGGATTTTCTCTTATCTGTCGCATGTTGAATGGTGTCAGGTACCAATGCCGAAGGGAGGTCATACTAAAAATACTCGTGATGTGATCTATAGAGAAGTGTAAGGCCTGTGCATACAGAGCCTCATAAAAATAATATAAATACATAAATTCTTTCTAATTTACTTCTTTATTTACTATTCGAACATAATAATAATGTTCAATAGTATAATAATGAACAACATAATGAGAATAATGAACAAAATAATGAGCATAATTAACAATAGTATAATGAGCATAATGAACAACAGTATAAGGGAATGCATAAGGTATTTACTTCAACCTGATGCTGAACCTGAAGATGATGATGTTGTTGATGATGTTGAACCTGAAACTGATGGATCTTGTCCAAACTGAGTAACCTCCTAGCCAACTACGAACAACCTCTCCAACTCCTTAGCTCCAGGAATCCTTATGGTTTCCTGGCCCCTGAGCCCAAAATTCTCAGCAACAACGGTGCCCCTGTGAGAGTCCTCAAGCAAAACTGTTGCAGCCAAAACTATTTCCTGCCCTCCTCCTTCTTTCTCTCCCAATTTTCTTACCTTGCATAAATGAAAAATATCCCCAAAACCAAAGATGCCTCCTCCTCAGTTCTCCCTTCTCCCTTATCTTCCTCCCTCGAATTCATTTCCCCAACTGCCTTACTCCCCAGTAATTCCTCAACCACCTTATCCCTCCCATTAATTGGTTCAACTACCAATAATAATAATATTATAATAAAGTGTCCATAAATCTATTTTAATAATTCATTAAACTATTATTTATCATTCATGATAATTAAATAATTAATTAGGGTCGTTACATACACCCACCCTTCAAGAAAATTCGTCCCAAAGTTAGAGTAATTTACAATACAAGGGAAATGACACATGGTTCATACATTCATATCTAGTAAACAACATTATCAGTTAAAAAAAAAAAATGTATACATACTAGTGTACATGTGCAAGAAATGCATGTGTAGCTAGCACATACAAGTCTCATGCATGTACTAATGACAATAATTATCATACCTATAGTAATTCTTTTATGCGTCCAATCCAATCAACAAGACTATTCATTTCATAAAAGATAATAAACCAATTAAAATGTTTGCAAAATCCCTTAATTATAATAATTTAGCATAACAACGTTCATTTAGACAATTGTAGTTCAATTAAGTAATTATGAATATACATATATACATATTTTCTTTTCAAAAGGGGAAAACAATAAATTCCACTATAAGACAAAATTCCCATACACTCCCAACTATTTCTATTCATCCTTCCCCCCTAACTTACTTCTGTCTTCCATCCCTATCCTTCCTCTGCTGGACTATCTTGGAGCATCAAATATATTGACCTAACTCCAAATAGAACCTGTAAGCAGAAATGTCACTCTCTTGACCAAGATTCCCCAGCAAGAAACTGGAAGTCATCATCACACGTCTAGGGGAGCATGAGCTAACACCATCCTCCCATCAGTCTAGGTTTCAGAGGATACACGATGGGAAATGATTCCACCCCTCCTAATAAGACTAGGGTCCACACCCTACCATGGAATATACAGTGGCACTATGTTGCTGGGAATTTTGTCATCGTATATTTAGTTTTAGACAGTCTCACCACCTGAAAAACCTGCACTGGTCCATATATCATAGCAATGCATTCAAACCAACATAAATTCACACACAAAGATTCATACCATATTGTTTCTCGGTCGGTGTTCATGACATCCACTTTTATTATCATTATCCTTAGGCTATTTCATAGCCCATTGACATGCAAATTAGTCTATAACACAAACTCATACACATTTATACATTATCATCATGTAAATGCATTCAACCATGATCTCAATTCGGTACCCACATACCAACAACTTTAAATTTCAAAATTTTCAAGTTAGAAATAGATCGCATAATATCCCCATAATTCAATTAACGTTAACCATTCATAGAATTGACATTCACATAATAGATTGCATCATATCCATCATCATTCAAATAACGTTAAACATTCATAGAATTGCCATTCACATAATAGATTGCATAATATCCATCATCATTGAAATAACGTTAAACATTCATAGAATTGACATTCACCTAATAGATTGCACCATATCCATCATCATTCAAATAACGTTAAACATTCATAGAATTGTCATTTACATAATAGATTGCATAATATCCATCATCATTCAAATAACATTAAACATTCATATAGGTTCATACGTCTTAAAAGTTCAAGTGTATCATTAATAGTTTCATAGTAAATAAAAAATAAAGGTGATTAAGCCTTAGGTAATTCTAGTTGTCTAAGTCAAAAGGTGGCATTACATACACCCAACCTTCGAGAAACATTTTCTCGAGGTGGTCAAAAAAGTGAGGGATTATATCATTGTAATGTCTCGGCATCCTCCCAAGTAGCATATCCAGGGCTATACTTGTCCCACTGAACCTTAACTTGGTCTATCATACGGTTCTTGAGCTGTCGGACCCTACGGTCCAATATGCATAATGATTCTACCATGAGGGTTCCCGCATCTGATACCTACAATTCCTTCCAATTCAGTTTATGAGATTCGTCAACAACATAATGACGTAGAATAGATGCATGAAAACATTATGATTTTTATTTAAGTGGGGTGGAAATATAATACAATAGGCAATGGGTCCAGTTCTCTCTTGGATTTTGAACGGTGCTATAAATCGAGGTGACAACTTTGTCCCCTTCCCGAACCGAATGGTACTCTTATTAGGCATGATATGAATGAAAACTTGATCTCCCACTTTATAACTTCGGTCAGTCCTATGTGCATCAACATAAATTTTCTGTGTATCTCGTGCTTCCTTTAGTCTCTGCCTAATCTGAATCACCTGTTCCTCCATATCTTGAATCAATTCTGGCCCAACAGTCACTTAGTCTTCTAACCTTTCCCAACTCAATGATGTTCTACACGGCCTTCCATAAAAAGCTTCGTAGGGTGGCATTATGATGGAGCTATGAAAACTGTTATTGTAGGCGAACTCTACCAAAGGTAGGTACTTATCCCAATGGCTTTGATTATCCATAACATACATCCTAAGCATGTCTTCCATAACCTGATTTACTCTCTTGGTTTTCCCATCGGTTTCAGGATGATAAGCTGTGCTTAAGTTCAACTGAGTCCCCAATGCTGACTGCAAACTTGTCCAAAACCTAGAAGTGAATCTGGAGTCCCTATCTAAAATGATCTTCTTGGGTATCCCGTGCAAATGGATGACCTCACTTACAAACATGCGTGCCACATCAATGACATCGTAGGTGTCTCTAACCAGAATAAAATGAGCACTCTTGGTCAACTTATCAACTATCACAAGAATGACATTGTGTCTATGCGATGTGAGCGACAATCCCACAACCAAATCCATAGAAATGACTTCCCACTTGGACAAAGGGACATCATGCGGTTGTAGGAGACCTGTCGGGTGGTGGTGGTCGACTTTCACTTGTTGACACTCTAGGAACTTGGCGACGAAATGGAATACATTGCACTTCATGCCTATCCAGAAGAAAAGCTTCTTCATGTCTGCGTACATTTTCTTCACACCCAGATGCGCACAATAAATTGCTCTATGGGCTTCCTTCAGTATGATGCTTCGAATATCCCCAACTTCGGGGATGTACATCCTTCCTTGATATCTTAATAGTCCATCTACTTCCAGGCTATATCCTTCATACTTTGGATCTAATTGCCTCCCACTCTGGAGGGTTGAAGCAACCTTTAAATACCAACTATATCCAAGGAGTTGCCCCAACACCTACTCCCTAAGATTGACTTTTAAGGGTACCAAGGAGAAGATACGTGGTCTCCTATTAAAGGCATCCGCAACCACATTCTCCTTTCCTTTGATGTATGAGATTCTAAAATTGTACTCACTCATAAACTCACTCCATCGCCTCTGCCTAGCATTGAGATCCCTTCGAGTGAAGAGATGTTTTAAACTTTCATGGTCTGTTTTGAGACCAAAGTTTCGCCCCACTAGATAGTGCCTCCAAAGTTTCAGAGTTAGCATTACAACTGCCAACTCTAAATCATGAGTAGCGTAAATCTCTTCATGTTACTTCAACTTCCTTGATGCATATGCTATCACTCCTCCATTCTGCATTAGCACGGCCCCCAACCGTTGCTTCGAGGCGTCCGTGCAAATTGTGAAGTCTTTTTCCATATCTGACATCGTAGAATTGGTGTACTAGTTAGTAACCTCTTAAGCTCGATGAATGCACTATCACATTCTTCTGTCCATTCATACCTAACCCCCTTGCGCTACAGAGTGGTGATAGGTTTCTCTATTTTAGAGAACCCTTTGACAAATCTCTGGTAACAACCTGCTAGCCCCATGAAGCTTCTTACCTCATGTGCATTTTTTGGCACTGGCCATTCCATAATGGCCTTTACCTTTTCTGGGTCCATAGAGATTCCTTCACTGGAAATGATATGACCCAAATAGTGAATTTATTTCTGGAAGAAAGAACACTTAGACAACTTCCTATATAATTTGTTCTCTCTAAGGCAGGACAACACCACTCGCAAGTGTTCCTCATGTTGTCTTTCGTTCTTGGAATAGATGAGAATATCATCTAGAAAGACCTGTACAAAGTGGTCTAAGTACTTTTAGAATACACCATTCATGAGGCTCATGAATACTATTGGTGCATTGGTCAAACCTAAAGGTACTACAACGAACTCGTAATGCCCGAACCGAATTCGAAATGCAGTTTTAGGAATATCGCCTTCCTTAATCCTTAACTGGTGATACCCTGATTGCAAATAAATTTTTGAAAACACCGCTGCTCCTTTCATTTGATCAAAGAGATCATCTATCCGTGGCATTGGGTACCTATTTTTCACTGTAGCATGGTTCAAGTCCCTATAATCTATACACAGTCGTAAGGAACCATCCATCTTCTTCACAAAAATTACTGGTGCACCCCAAGGTGAGACACTATGCCTTATTATCCCTAAGTCGAGTAGTTATTTCAATTGCATATGAAACTCACAAATTTATGGTGTTGTCATCCTATACGGAGTCTTGGAAATTAGCTCTGCACCCGGTTTTAGCTCAATAGTAAAATCAAGCTCCCTCTCAGCAGGTAACCCTGACAACTCTTTCAGAAAAACATCCTTAAACTCTGACAATACTGGGTATTGATCCAAGGAGGGTCCTTTCCTTTCATTGAATGCTTCCACTACATAAAGGTGACACCCTTGCCTAATGAAATGTTTAACCTTCATGGTTGAGATAAAGTGTAGAGACACCTTCCTCCATACACCGTGGATCTCTACTGGCCTTCCTTCATCGTCAACACGAAGAACCCTTTTCGCGAAACAATCTACCATAGCTCGATGGGATTCTAACCAATCCATTCCAATGATTAGGTCATACGTCCTTAGAGTATTGACGTATACCTTCAACCTAATAGTACACACTTCGAGGTCTACTAGACAATTATCAATGCTAGGTCCTACCGCTTGTTTTTCCCCCGAAGCCATCTTGACTTGTTTAAAGTCATCATGCTCGTAGGCTACCAACCCACACTTTTCTAATGCAGATGGTGANAACATTGACATGATTTAGCATACATAAAGGCTCCACCACCGTGGATTGATGTTCTGCTTGGCAATTATTAACCGCTGCATAAATCTGGTGGCTACTACTTGCTCTTCCCATCGAGGCCATTCCTTCTCTATGCACAAATCTTGTTTGCAACTCTGGGAATTCATGCTGGTAATGGGGTCCTCCACATCCCCAACATGTAACACGAGATGGAACCTACGCATTGCCCCGTGACGGTCTCAGAAATGAGTTCCTTCCCCTAGAGCCCCTGCCCCTACTTGCTGCTCCCTGAGAAGGTCATGGACCTGCCTGCGTCATTGATAATGAGTGGGATGTTGCATTCGTTGCCATTGAAATACCTGTAGCAACAATCCTAGGTGCGACTCTATTACCATAAGGAGGTGGCCTAGAGATCCCTCCCCTGGAGAAGGTCCTAGGGGCCTTCCCCACGAATCTAGGATGTTGTGGAAAGGTCGGTCTCATACCTCTGTTTAATCTCATATGCTCCTCCGCATAATGCGCATTTTCAATTTCTTCCGCTACTGACGAGGGTTTCCACATCCGTACCATGGCCCTTATCTTAGGGTTTAACCCATAGAAAAAACATTCTTCCTGTCGTTGATCAATATCCATGTATGAGGTATATTTTACCAACTCCATGAACCTAATCTCATACTCTTCCATGGTCATGTTTCCCTGCACTAGAGCATGAAATTCTCCCACCTGTTGTTCCTCGTAGTAAGTCGACAAATATTTCCTCCGGAACCTTTCCTCGAAAAGTTCCCATGAGACGGTGTTTGGGGTAAGGTGCAACTACCTCTCCAGGTTACCCCACCAGTTCAAGGCACTGTCCCTCAATTGAAAGATTGCTATTTTCTCCTTTGATGTGGAAGCATAGTCTCTTAAGGATAAACATCGTGTCATTCCTTCCAACCATGCTTCCACACGTTCACTGGCACGACCCCCGACAAACTCAGGGAGTTTGATCTTATGTAGTTCTCTAGTGATGTTCCCGGGTGGAGGCCCTCCCTTTGAATCCCTCGATGCTTCAGGGTTACCCAATCTAGATGGTGGGGGTTCCACTTTGACATCTACTGGCTGACACCCCTTTAAAGTCTCATTAATAGCCTCAAAAGAGCGGAGAATGAGATCTAATTCAGACGATGGTGGTGGCAGAGCCGACGTTGGTGGTCCTTGTGATGATGCCCCTCGACCTCGATTTTCCGGATTCCTAACCATCTTGTATAATTGAATCTGCATCAAACCAAATGCTTGTTAGGGAAGAGTGTAAGGCAGTTCGCATTCACTCAACTTATACTTGTAAACATAGGGTTAGGCGTAAGTTATTTTTTACTTGTCTGTAAACAAATGTTACTCTCTTTAGGGTAAGTGGCTAAAGATTGGGGTCGAAAGCCTCTAAGCTTGGTAAATTTGTTCAGAATAGTTGTTAACTCCCTTGCCTAGCCAACTATGTTGGCACTACAAGGTACCCGCCGATAAGTGTCACTTACCTCCTTAAGTCTTTAGAGATTTGAAAACTAATTAAAGTGTTTTAAATACAATGTTGATTAATTATTATATCCCAATAACCTAGAATAAACTTTAACCTAAGTTTCAATAGTCTTAATCAACACATTTAATCTAATCCAAAAATTAATATTATTATTAGTATCATAATCAAGTACATATTAACATTAATTAATCACTTAATTAATTGCTCATATTATTAATCACATATTCACATTAATTAATGCTCATACATACATACTTTAATTAATCACTTAATTAATTGACATAATTCAATTTAAAATTTTAAACCAAATTAAAACAAAATACATATTCAAATTAATTTAAAATTTAGACTAAATTACAACAATTAAAATTAAAATAAATAAATTTTGAAATGATTATATTAAAACAATTAAAATTTTAAAATAATTAAATTAAAACAATTAAACTTAAAATTAAAATAATTAAATAATTAAATTATAACAATTAAAATCAAAATCAAAATAATTAAATTTTAAAAATAATCTACAATAAAAAAAGCCAGGCATCGTGGGTCCTTGCATGAGGCCCACGTGCCCCCCCGGGATCTCATTACCCAAAACCCTACATCCCCACTCGCATAACAATCCTTCCTAACTACACCTCTCCCACTCTACAATTGTGGTCAGGGTCTCTTCCCCCTCACTCTGCAATGGCTGCGTAGTGTAGTAGATATGGACCAGTGGCCATTCGGTGGGAATAATTTCTGAAACTACACCCAACGACTCACATAGTACGAGCGATTATACACAGAATAAGGCTTGAGCTGATGGAAATCAGGATACTAGTGGCGTCTCTCCTTCTCAGAAAAGTTTATTCTCCATGCTTGTGTTGGTGTTGGTGATGCCTTCACGCATCGTGCAAAGGAATTTAGCCCCTCTCCTCGGTGGCTTGGTGCTGGTGCGTAGGCTTATGACCCATGGGCTCTAGGTTTCAGGTTCAAATCCCACTCTTAAAACTACTCTCTATCAGGATGACCGAGTGGTCTAAGGCTCCAGATTTAGGCTCTGGTTCTATGTGCTGCGGGCTTCCTTGTAGCTTTTCCTTT
>JASDQU010735657.1:421339-432026 GCA_032191745.1 Picea mariana
AGCCAAATCTCATGAACTACGAAGGCGTGTCGCAGGCCCTTTGGTTTTGTTGGTAGTGATGCCAGGCATATGGGGTAATCCCAGGGAGCACAAGACAAGGAATATCCGTCATGGTGATTTGGTGTTTGAAACTTGGGGTTTGGCATACATTGTATTGGTGTGTGGTTACAAGACTTGTGGACTGAGGATTTGGTTGTAGGAAATATCATTGGTTGGTGAGAGGGCTTGGCTTCCTAAAGGAGAGCTTGACTGCAATTTTTGTGACTGTGTTGTGGGTTTGGTCAGATTGGTGTGACTACAATGTTTGTGACTGTGTTGTGGCTTTTTGTGACTGCTAACGCGTAGTGCGATACTAATCACCCCTTGCGTGTTCCCTTCTATTGGCACCTTGTGCGTTACTTCCTAAAAATATGTGTTGTGTTGTGGCTTTCGTTGGATCTTCTAGTGCTCGATTCTATGCTTGGAAATTGGCGCAGTGAAAAGAAAGGCTCCCGCGTGGGCACCTCCCTCGTTGTATTATCGACGCGTAGTGAACTCAATAACTCGTGGAATTCCTTCCTCCAGTGAATTGGGCATTGCAAGTGTTAGTTGTCATAATGGAAGGTGTTGTAAGTGACTCCCCCTGCGTACAAGTGGATTCCCTCTTGGTCTCTAGACTCCTAAGGCCAAGACAGAAAAGTGCTTAACATGGACACTGACTTCCTTTTAGATCTAATCAAGCTAATAAATGAAAGAGAAGGAGAAAGATATGTACCTTATTAGCGACGTTTGTCCTTGCAAAGTCCTGGCTGAGCTTCAATCCTGAGCTCTCAGATAGATCCTGTAGGACAAACAAAGATACAATGGACTTCCTACTCTATTGATATTAACTCAATCATATATCCACCTATGTAGACAAACTCATATGGAACAAGCATAAGTTTGAAGGAAACAGGCCAAGCATTGATTATATTAATGAGAACAAGTAAAAGTGCTTACAATCCTTTGAATGAAGGTGCAATAGCTTCTTCCAGTTCTCCTTGTCCAACCCCTTTTCTCAAATAATATCCACTGATTGCTTTGATGGCATCTCACTCATGAGATCATAAGTTTGATGTAATTCCCAATTTCCATTGTACCTTTCACCATGAGAAGGCCTCCTTATATAACTTTGGAGAGGTCCAAACACTTGAGAGATCTTTGAGATAAGTTGAGGATTCCTCTCCTTCAGTTGAGGATCTCCCCTAAGATCATGCCTTGACCATCTATTCAAATCCAACTAACTTTAGGAATTGAGGGATTCTTCCCTTATTTGCCTCAACAAACCCATAATTTGCTAAAAAATGGGTAGCGCTCCCCTAAAAGGGTGCACAGGGTGCTCAAGCACTCCCCCAAAGAGGCTCAGGGAGCACCAGCACTCCCTAACAGTGGGTAGGGGAGCACTCCTCTCCAAAATTCAGTTTTTGAGTGTTTTTCCCATGGCAAAAGGTTTGTACTCCCTGTCAAGTGACTTCTCTTCTTCAAAACTAGTCTTTGGGGTGTCTTAAGTGTCTTTGTGATGTTATTAGAGGCACGACATTGGCAATATGGTAGTATGATTCTTATGACACTTGCAACACTTGTGGTCAAGATGCGACACTTGCGAACAAGATGTGACACTTACAACACTTGTAATGACAACACTTGTGACACTATCAAAGTGAGTAATTTTGAGGTGTCACAGATTGCCCCCCAAAGTACGAAGTTAAAAGACGATGATGACTGAAGTACTTTGTAGACTTTTTTGAGCAAGGGTGTGGACGTAGAGAAATCGGAGAAAGCTGCACATAACCATCAAACAAATATTATGATATGTTTCAAAACCCAAGGCAGGCATACCTATGCTTGATTGATAAAGACTTTTTAGGTATGGCCGCCATAAAATACACTGTGGATCCATAATTATATTGAAAAAATGGTATAGCCACTACAGATACAATGTGGATCTATACTCCTATGACCTGAACTGATCGTAGCCACAAAGAATACATAGTGGATCTATGAGATGACAAGACATAACCACGACCAATACAAAGTAGATCTATGTAATAGTATATGTGTCATAGTTCAAAAGAACTCCTTCGCAACCTGGGAAAAGTATACATAAGAGTGATGAATCAACCTAGGGTCTTCTTACCGATCCCAATGTAGTATGAATCTAACCATGTGAATAGATGTCTTGATGTTGAACATGGCAGAAACCACTTGATTACCGGTCAATGATGTAAACCGTTAACAAGCACGAGGGGAATCACCATTGATGTCAATGATTCCCAAGGTACTCTAGTACATTCCGATGAATGTGAATAGATGAGCTGAAGTTGAACATCCGTGGAATCATCCGATCAGAGGTCAATGATGTAAACCCACTGTCGGACACGAGGAGGCCTGCCATTGAGGCATGCAGGTCCCAAGGTACTAACTGGTTTCTAAGTCTAAGTCCTTGGATAATGTGTTGAAGTCGATAGGAATAGACTCATCGAAGGAGGGCCTTGATGTATCCCCCATCAATGACATGAAACAAACACATAGATGTAATTGGTAGATCGAATGAACATGGACTGACATGGGTATTGAAACAATATATTTGTGATGGATGACTCTCGAGGAAGATACTTCTCTTGAACACTGAGGCACGACAACAGAAACTTGACATGGACCAAAACACGATAATGCAGTGGATACGGTGACTTTCATCAGGTGACACAAATGAGTAAAAGAAACTCAGAGGATTGGCTTAGTGCAGAGGCTCAATGGATTAAAATGCATGCAAAGACAAAGTGTTGTGTTCAAGGGCGACTGTAAGAGTTACTGGTAGTGTTCAAAAAAACTACTTGGCTTGCTTCTTTCAATTTTTCGCCCATCCAGATAGACGAGTACCACTTTTGAATTTAACGAGCTCAAGGAGGGTAACACATGCTCGATATGACTCACCTTCGGTAGGTCCCTCTTCCTTTGTTTAACGAACTGGAAGAAGTAAGGGTTTGTTCCCATATGGGCCCTTCAATGTATGATTGTTTAACGAGTCCAGAGAAGGTAAACTTGGTGGTTTTTCATATTTAGAGAGTCTGAAAACAACTTAAAGACGACTCCAATGTTGTCCTTTTTCATAATGTTAGTCTCGCGAGGCCGAAAAAGAGATAAATTATCACTCGAAATACGCCCTTTCAAACCTTTTAACGAGTGGGAGAGGAAGCAAGATCACTTGGAAATATTTTCATGTTTAGAGAGTCTGAAAAGAGCTCAAAGACGACTCTAGGTGGTTCCTTTTTCGTATATCCATGCAGGTCCAAAAAAGAGATAAAAGTTTACCCGGATGCATTCTCATGTATTTACGAGCACGAGAAAGAACAAAGACTAAGCTCAGTATACCCCCAGCTTGAAAGTTAGTGGCTTAACTCCATGATGATCATCAAATGATGGAGACATGCCCTCCAAGCTTCAATTCATTCATTGACTTTGAGTTTGTCACCAATTTCTCTACTAGATGGAGAAAAAGGATAAGGGTGGATGAAATGAAGGTTCAAGAGAGGTGACTGTTTCATTTTTTAACGAGCTTAACATAGGGAAAAGAACTATGCTCAGGGCTTCGGGTTCAATCCCCAGATTTTTGTTTCATTTTTTAACGAGCTTGCTACAGAGAGGAAAACTATGCTCAAAGCTTCTATTTCATTTTTTAACGAGCTTGCCACAAAGAAGAGAAACTATGCTCATGACCTCTGTTTCATTTTTTAATGAGCTTGCCACAGAGAGAAAAACTATGCTTGTGGAATCTTCTTGATCATGGCTTCCAAGAGAATAACGCTCTGGAAGGACACCATGTCAAGGGACAAAACTCGGTCATGGCTTACAGGATATTTTCACTGGATGGAAGAAAATCACTCTGGAAAGAACACATGTTGAGGGTCGTGATAGGGGTAAGGAGATCAGGCTCCAATATCCCTACCGAAGAGATCACCATGTCAACTACTGGATCCAAATCATCAGAAGTTGAAAGCATGGGAGATGATGTAAAATCAACATCAGGAGGGGAGATAGAGCATATATCTTCCCGAATTTCTTCACGAGGAAGAAGAAAAGAGGATCGATGATGGTTATCATCCCGAGGTGGCTCGTCAATACTCAACAGTTCCATAATATATTCATCCGAGGGAAAAATTGGGGAAATGTAGTCGATCACAGATGACAAGGAAGTTAACCATGATGGCATCGAGTAACTGTCGGGTGCCAAATTGATGTTGGTCATCCGATGAGGAAGAAGCAGATTGGATAGAAATGTATGAGGTTTCGGTTGAACTAAGTGGAACGGTGTCACCTAGTGCATCAAATTCCAATGGACTAGGTACAATCCAAGGGTTAGATGATTCCAAATATTGATAAGCCGCGGTCGAAATTATATCGATGGTGGCAATATGATGTGTAGTCGGTGGAAGTGGTGTAGGGAAGGTACCCATGAGGCTAGATTATTTCAGTAAGCCAACACCAACGCTTTCATATGTGATCTTGTGGTCTCCCAAGAAAGGAATATTGTTGGTAGTGGGAGCGTGAGCATCGGTCATGCAGAAATCTAACTGATCAACAATGACAATTTTTCCCTGATGAGGAAATTGTATACATCGAAAGACCGATGAGGCGATGACAATCATAGCATAAAACCAACTTCTTCCAAGTAACAAGTTGTAATCGAGGGGAGCATCGACCACCTCGACATCAACAGTGACAGTTTTTCCACCCAATTGGATGGGCAGGGATTGTAAAAGCCCATGGGGATGAAAACCTCACCCATAAAAGGCACGTAACATCATTGGGGATTTGTGAAGTGCGAGTGATTTTAAACCTTTCCAACATGCTAAAGACATGACACAAGTTGAGGCTCCCTCATCCAGAATAGTTTGGTGGATTTGTTGATTGTGAACAACAACATCAACTTGGAAAGCAAGTTGGTGGGAGAGTCGAGACGTATAATTGTCTAGGTTAAACATGATATGGTTGGACGACTCAAGATCAACAATGGCGATAAAAGCCAAGAGTGTTCAACATTGACTGGGGCAGTGCTATAGAACTTCTAACACAGACAGAGCACACGATGCTTGAGCCAAATCTTCAACAATGTTGTAGTTCTGGGTGGCACGTGAACTAGGATTAAAGGTAGATTTGCGGATGGTGCTCTTAGGAGGGCATAATATAGAGTCGATCATAGCTTTCTCAATATGAAGTGGTCCAGACGAAGGACTAACCGATGGAGGACTAATGGAGGATGGTGATGGATCTGGTAAAGTACCAGTACCATTAGTGACATTTCCTTTCTCAAGGTTACCTGGTGTGTCGTATGTATTAGAGAGGGTGGTCAAATTAATCCCATTAAACATATAAATATGTGCACTTGTCGAGGCCTTATCATGAGGATGGCTATAACTACCCCCAGGAGAGGGGGTTTGAGCAACCATGGATTGTTGTTGTGGAAAAGGTTGAGTAAGCATAGCGGGTTGTGAATTTCCCTTGAAAAGTTTGGCCACTTCATTGCGATGTGGATAGTCTCGAATGTAGTGATCGTCACCACAAATGATACATGGGAATTTTAGTTTCCATTGTGGTTGCTTTTCGGTAGCAGGTGTTTGAGCTTGATTTTTTGGTTGTTCATTGTTATTAGTATTTATTTATTTATTTTTTGTCTTCTTCTTACCTTCGGATTGTTGTGAAGGGGAAGATTGAACTGTATTCACCTCATAGATCTGAGTTTGGGGGGAGGTAGAGGAGAGTGTGGTCGATTGGGAAGTAGATTGAGTTTTGACGGAACCAATAACACTGTCTACATGAGATGAGGATGACAGCTTGGATGGATTGGTATTATCTCGAGTAGAATTTAGAAGAAAACCATACAAAGTACCAAATTATGAATAAACCAAATCTAAGTACTGATCCTGAGCAATGGTTTCTTCCTCGATAACCGTGCCACCCATAGAGACATCGCGAGCGATTGGGTGTAAAAGTGATTTAGTAAACCATTCCGCCAATAATATGTCAGGAATGATTACCTTGATCATCCTTCATCGTCGTCTCCACTCATGAATATGGTCAGAGATATGCACGAAGTCAGTTTGACGAAGGGAGGTCAAGAGTTCAGTACCCATCTCATAGCGAATAGGTAGTTGAAAGTGTGTGAGGAAAGACACGGCAAGGGAGTTGAAATCATGAAAAGAAGCACATGGTAGATCGATATACCACTTTGTTGCTGAGCCCGTAAGTGTTCGTTGGAAAAGACGCAAACGTATAGAATCATCCACAAGGGAGTTTGATGAACACTGTTGTGGCAACTATATGTTAGTATAATGCATACATTTAATTATCAATCTGGGATTCGTAATCAACAGAGTTACAATACACCAGTAAGAAAGGTAATTTCTAATGTCACGAGTATAGAACTAAGCTAGATTATGCATGCTAGAAATAAAGAAAACTATAAAACTGAAACACACTTTGGTTGTCTTTCACAGAGAGGCTATCTACTCCATTATGGCACAGGCAAGTATGAGATGGAGTCTTTTGACAAATCAACTCTGCTATCTGACCCAGAAATCTAACTATGCAATCACACTCTTAGAAAAGAAATCACACATCAATCATCAAAGCATAGCATGGGTAGTTCAATAGTCAATATGTTGGTTCTGCTGTGGTTCACAATGAACTTCACTAGTTCTTGTCCAAATAGGTTTGACTACTGTTGCCAACATCTATGATCACTCAAGGAAATCAAATTCATGAGAACATAAACAAGGCATATGCAAAAACAAAGTAAGTAAAGATCTTTAAGCAATCATTTAACCAAAATCCTAAACTGAATTATTTGTTATTGCATGAAGCTGTTAGAGATGATGAATTAAATTGAGAAATCAAATCTTCAGCTATTCTAACAATTATACTACTGAAACCAAATGCTAACATTAACCTACATGAATGATGACCTTTGTTGGGCGGTGGGGCCTTGCCGCTCCAACAGGTCAACAACTGGAGTCTATTGTAAGTTGGTCTTCGATCCACACATCACTCTTACTCAAATCTTAAACATGGAATTGGATTAGGCTAACAACTCAATTCACAGTCATTCCTTAATAATCAAAAACATGGACATAAATGAAATCCTTTCATTAATACTCAAACTGAATATATGTTCCACAATATGCAACGCTGCTCTGTATTTCTTCATATGTCTATATGTCTAGATGTCTCACCATCCTTGCCACAACTATTTAAACAGTCTTAGTTGTGAAACACAAGGAGGTGAAATCTCAAACAAATCAGTGATTGTCCAATTTACACATTCGGTTACATATTTTAAGCTTCATCCTCATGACATGGAGTGCATGAGGATGAAGCAATAATCAAACTAATCTCATATAGTCTTACTAGAACTTGGATGATCTAATAAGCAGTCAACAAATATCTTAGGCACGATCTGGAGCTTAACTTTAGCGTACTCTGTTTCCTTTATTGGTACTAGATCATAATAGGCGAGACACGGTGAATGGTACCGGATTCGAATAATGTGCAATTGGTTGGTACCGGACTCGGACAGTTGTTGGTACTAGAATTAGACAGTCACGTTGGTACCAGACTATAATAGGAAAACTGTGCTATTTTTATTAATCCACTCCAAAGCGCCTTCCATAACTCTGTAACTGTAGTGAATTTTTGAAAACGGCTCATAAGAGACCTAATTTGTCATTCTTGGAGAAAAACTCATGTTTTAGAATCTTCATATTCGCTTCCATGTGCAAGAAAATTGAGGCACAAGTTGGCAGTTTGAGATTTTTCTATTTCCCAAAATATTCCCCCTGAGCTTGAGGTCCACACGTGTGATATGGGTGAATTCTGACTCACGTTTCCGCATTTCGATGACGTTCCCCATAAAACCCATGTCCCCAATTTTCTTCTGGAAGACTTCAAAATTCAACTTTTACTCTAGTACTGGATGACTGTAAATGTCATCGATCAAGGCTACCTAGTCACCCAACCTGTTTATTCAAATCACACCATTAGAAGATCTCTTTTTAATAAATTAACACATTTTCACTAATAAGAACATACAAAATATGCATAAGTATTGAACTACCTCATGGGCTCTTCTTAGGTTACACTTTTACACCAAGTACGGGAAAACCAGGTATGTAACGAGGCCAGTTGATCAATTTAAATGATTAGAACATGCATTAAAACATTAAAAAATGAAGTCCCAACAAACACCACAAATGGAAAGTCATCACATGGTTATTTGGATCTTCTCCAGATTGTCTGTCGAATTTCAGAATATTAGAAGGAAGTTTAGCTGGAATAACTAGCCAAACCGGTCAATGAAAAATAGGATCATTCGTTAACCGAGACAAGTATGGGAGATCCAGAGTCGCAAGGAAAGGTAGTTGTCGGTTAATTTGCAGATGATACTGGTGTGGCATAGGAACACCAGTAGGACCATAAACTGGGTTAGGTGGATAGTTGTAACCAGTGGGTCCTCCTACATACGGTTGTTGTTGACCAGGATAAACAAGATTCGATGATGGCTAAGAAACATTTGCATAACCCAATGGATTTTGAGCATTATAAGCCAGGTGATTTTCTTTCCCAGAAAGAGGATGAACATTGTGCCCTTGAGGAGGGTAAGGAGTATATCTCATAGGTAGATACACATTAGACCCATGGGGAGGATAAAGTTGTTGTCCTTGAGGACTCTAGGTGGTGTTTGGAATGCCACCTGGATAAGGTTGTCCATAAGATGGTCCGGAAGGAAAAATATTTGATACTCCTCCTTGTGGGTTATGATATGAGTGCCCCCTAACATGGGGTTGGGTAAATGTGCCTTCAGAAGATACTCCCCAGGATTGTGAAGGGTTTCCAGCAGACGAAGGTTCCCCCCCTACCAGCAGTGGATTAACGACCGGGGTATGATTGGCAAAGGGAGGTTGCCCTCTGGGAATAACATGAAAAGGGGGTTTTCCCCCAGGAGGGGTAGGCCTGCCATAGGATCGTGGTCTTCCAGGAGGGACAGGTCCGCTAGATGGTGGTTTCCCTCCAGTCGGATGTATTTGGTTGGCAATTTATGTTGTAGGTGAATCCCCAGTGGAGTCACCAATTTCTGTTGTAGGTGAATCCCCCTGTGGACAAGTGGGTTCCCTCTTGGTCTCTAGACTCCTAAGGACAATATAGAAAAGTGATTAACATGGACACTGACTTACTTTTAGATCTAATCAAGCTAATAAATGAAAGATAAGGAGAAAGATATGTACCTTCTTAGCGATGTTTGTCCTTGCAAAGTCCTGGCTGAGCTTCGATCCTGAGCTCCTGGATAGATCATGTAGGACAAACAAAGATACAATGGACTTCCTACTCTACTGATATTAACTCAATTATAGATCCACCTACTGTAGACAAACTCATATGGAACAAGCATAAGTTTGAAAGAAACAAACCAAGCATTGATTATATTAATGAGAACAAGTAAAAGTACTTACAATCCTTTGAATGAAGGTGCAACAACTTCTTCCAGTTCTCCTTGTCCAAACCCTTTGCTCAAATAATCTCCACTAATTTCTTTGATGGCATCTCACTCATGAGATCATAAGTTTGATGTAATTCCCAATCTCCATTGTACCTTTCACCATGAGAAGGCCTCCTTATATAACTTTGGAGAGGTCCAACCACTTGAGAGATCTTTGGGATAAGTTGAGGATTCCTCTTCTTTAGTTGAGGATATCCCCTAAGATCATGCCTTGACCATCTATTCGAATCCAACTACCTTAAGGAATTGAGGGATTCTTCCCTTATTTGCCTCAACAGACCCAAAATTTGCTAAAAAAGGGGTAGCGCTCCCCCAAAAGGGTGCACAGGGTGCTCAAGCACTCCCCCAAAGAGGCTCAAGGAGCGCCAACACTCCCTAACAGTGGGTAGGGGAGTGATCCTCTCCAAAATTCAGTTTTTGAGTGTTTTTTCCATGGCAAAAGGTTTGTACTCCTTGTCAAGTGACTTCTCTTCTTCAAAACTAGTCTTTGGGATGTCTTAAGTGTCTTTGTGATGTCGTTAGAGGCACAACATGGGAAAGATGGCAGTATGATGCTTATGACACTTGCAACACTTGTGGTCAAGATGCGACACTTGCAGACAAGATGCGACACTTACAACACTTGTAATGATGACACTTGCGACACTATCAAAGTGAGTAATTTTGAGGTGTAACAGAAGTCTTGGGCTTGGTAGACTTGGAATGGAAGTCGATTTGATCTTGGTGCAATGCAGTCCATTATTTCACCACATTGGCTCGTTTTGCACGGAAATTGCTTAGGATTATCGATTTTCAGAATAGTCGAGATTAAATTTGGATGTTGTGCGTCAGATTTTATGGCCTCTATGTTTAGGGGTGGTGTTTTTCATCCAGTACCAGGAATAAATCGGCTTTGAAGGCCTATATGAAGTAATGGCCATAAGTTGTCGGGCTCATATAGCAGAAATGTTCAATGCAATCCACCCATGGAATCTCCATTCGGGCTCTGTGCACAAGGTGATAGTGGTATAGCTTTCGTATGTAGGGAGATTGAGCTCTATGAGTTATAGGCCCAATATTTTATTATACAATTTTTTTTGTAAATTGTTTAGAATATTTCAATATATATATATATATATA
>JASDQU010735657.1:455604-472022 GCA_032191745.1 Picea mariana
AAATTGCACTCTATCATCCTTCTCCCACTTCTATCCAATTGGTAATCTTATAACCCTAGATATGGTTTCTTTGTTCACTTTGATTTCCAAGTCCTTTACATTGGAAATGAAAACTTGAATTACTCCATTGTGATATTTTCTATAAAATTTCGAGAAAAATCCTTTGCAACCTCATCCTTATAGCTTGGAGTCAATTGACGTATTCTAACTATCTTGCCTCTTGGAATGTCCTTAAAAATTTAGGTTTATTGTTAAATATATCCATATTTGTAGGTTCCATTCAATTTAGTCCTCCTTTCATTGATTCTTTGTATTTCAATTATGTAGTGACTTTTTCTCTACTCAACCATGGCCCCTCTACTCCAAGATTACCCAAATAACTATTTCTTATGAAGGCCTCCAAAATGATATACAAGAATTTGAAATGGTCATGCTAAGGAATAACTGTGAAATATTTTTCATGATTCAAAAAATACCTATTAATGATTACAATTCCTTTTTATGACTTCAAACATTTATATACTATCCTCCATAATGTTTCTTACCTCACACCCTTTCGACTGTTTAGTTTAACATTCAATATTTTAGGTGATAAAGTGACACTTTTCTTTTGTTGAAGTTTGACATTATTGTTGATTAAAACAATAGTTCCTCCCCCAACTAAAAATTTGGACATCCTTGGTTGAAAGGAATAAGGTAACTAGGAAGTAATGCTTATAGTTTGATGGTCTAGGTACAATGACTATTGCAAGTATATCTAAGATATGTTTTTTTTTTCAATTTGAAAAAATTAAAGAAAGGTTTGGAAATAGCTTTTGTACCATGTGTTGACTCATTTTTTCGTCACCTATATTAAAATATCACAAATTATTCTGAATCCTATTATTATGACTACTAAATATATAATAGGTGGGGTTCCCTCTATAAGAAAACTTAAAAGCACTTATTTTCAATCATTTTCTCAGTACTTATACACTTCTGTTTCAGAAATGAGACCATTTAAATTTCTATTGCTATGGAGAACCTTGGCGTGTCGATATAAATATATTTGATTTCCTTCACTTGATAATCAAATAAGTCCAAGCTATATTTTTTCATAAATGCAAAAGGAGTTTTAGAAATGTTCTACTCATGCAATTGAAACAAATGAATACAAGTGCTAAGTTGCATATGTTTTCTCATGCATAAAAAAACAATCTTGCCATTATTTTGCATGGCATAATTATCATAGGTTTTATAGTTCAAATATTTTAAATCCCTATATGGAAATAAAATCATGTGACAAATAAAACAAGTTATAAGTGAAAGTTTTCAATGATAGATGTGATACCTATAGTTTGCATGTGAGATTATGTGTGATATTCTTGGGTCGATGGTAATATTGTATATCACACATGGTTGAAGTTTATTGCATGGTTTAAGTTTATTGAATAGTTTATGGGAGGGGACCGAATCCTTCACAACTAATGGATATGGAAAAGGAGTGTGGTGGTTAACCGCTTGAGTCATTCAGACTTTTCTACTTCGACACATTTTAAGTCTTTATTGAAAAGGAAGTAAAAGCCTCGAAGCTTCGAAGTCCCAGAGTAAATCTACGCCATATATCACTGGGAGGAGTACCTAACTATTGGATTATCGGTGGAACAAATGTAAGCCATATATCTCACAGTTCGACACTCTAGGGGTTGGTAGTCCTTGTGTTGCAAGGACTAGATTTCCCCGAAGTCCCGAAGTCCGGAGCCAATCTAGACCATTTGTGTTTGGGGACATGTGTCCACAGATTAGCAAGTATTCATAAGTTCGACATTCGAGAGTTTTATAATGTTATGTTTGGAAGTTCTCCGAAGCCTGAAGTTCCAAAGTCCTGGAGCGCCGAAGTCCTGAAGCTCCAGGGAGCACTTGTTCGAGAGTTCGAAAACTCGACGTTCAAGAGTTTTGAAGTGTGTTGTAGAGGAAAAATATGAAGCCTGAAGTTTTGAAGCTCTAGAGCCTTGAAGATCCTAATAGTGCATGTTTGGAAGTTCGACGTTCGAGAGTTTTAAAGTATGCTTTTGAGAATTTCTTCGAAGCCCGAAGTTTCGAAGTCTCGAAGCGTTGGAGTCCTGAAGCTCCAGGAAGCACCTGTTTGGAAGTTCAACGTTCGTGATATTTGTTGTGTAATGCTGAGAAGTTCTTCGAAGCCTAAAGTTATGAAGTCCCAGAGCCCTGAAGTCCTGAAGCTCTAGGGAGCACCTGTTCGAAAGTTCAGAATTTCAGCGTTTGAGAGATTCGTTGTGTAATGCTTAGAAGTTATTCTAAGCCCGAAGATCTGGAGTGTTGAAGTAGTGAATCTCTGGAGAGTGACGATTCAAGAGTTCGCCAGTTCAACGTTTGGGTGTTTTGAAGTATGCTAGTGTGAAATCCTTCGAAGCTCAGAGTCCTGAAGTTTAGGAGCACTGGAATGACGTGGCATGGTGATGTCACCTAGGGTGACGTGGACCCATATTATGCATGCCACGTGTCATCTTGATTCATGTTTTTCACATACCTTTTGTTCGAATTGGAACTTGACACGTGTCACCCATCGGTTGGGCCATATGTCATCCCCATATTTTTTCCACATAGCACCTCCTGGTGCATAGTTGCTAATGAAACCCCAGAAGTTTGGAAATTCAGCGTTTGGAGGAAATGTTGGGTTGTGTTGTGAAATCCTCCGAAGCCCGAAGCTACAGACCATCGGATCCCTGAAGCTCCGAAGAAGTATCTGTTCAGAAGTTCTCCAATTCGACGTTCAGGGGAATTAATGTGTGATTATTGTAAGAACTTCCAAATCCCAAAGCTCTGAAGTGTCGGCTCCCTGAAGCTCCGACGAAGAATCTATTCGGAAGTTCGCCAATTAGATGTTCGGGGGAATTAAGGTGTGATTGTTGTAAGAACTTTTGAAGCTCGAAGTCCCAAAGCTCTGAAGTTCCGTAGCTCTGAATAGAATAAGGTGGCTAAGCACCGGGTCCTATCCCGTGGTCATATGAGTTTTAGGTAGAAGAACAAGGGCTAGCACCCAAAATTTTTATTGTCTTTGAGGTAGAAAGAGGCTAAAGTAAGGAGCCCGTTGGGTTTTGGTTTTTACATACCTACACCTAAAGGAGTTAAGAGGGCTGGTGTACATTTTGAGAGGATCCATCAAGGGTCCAAGAGCTAATTCGACTTTGAAGAAGAAGAACAATTGTACATGGATTACTTCCCAGGAAGGACAATTTTCAAATGTCCATAAC
This sequence comes from Picea mariana, assembly GCA_032191745.1. Taxonomy (NCBI): domain Eukaryota; kingdom Viridiplantae; phylum Streptophyta; class Pinopsida; order Pinales; family Pinaceae; genus Picea; species Picea mariana. Next base: position 458,856 of record JASDQU010735657.1, read on the forward strand.
CTTATGCTCAAGACTCAGAATTGAGCATGGAAGTAGGCGTTGGAAAGGTATTGAACAACAAAAAATAACTACTCACTCATAAAATTGACCTGGGTAGGAATTTTTTAGGAAAATCAGAAGAAATAATTCTGATGCATTATCGAACTAGAATTGAGCATAATTTCCTGAATTTGTTAAATCAAGTAGCCTAACAAGTTCTGTTGGCTGCACATTTTGTAGATTTAACAGTTGTTAGATCAGAGTAGGATCAACACATAGTGAAAATGGATGGAAGATGCATGGGGGGCATACAACCAGGAAGATGAGATCAGAGGGATAGATGTCCATATGGGTATTGAAGGTACAAACTCAAATGAACATGGAGAAGGAAGGGAAGAAAACATGAATATGGTAGAGATCATTATAAATTTGAAAAAGGATGTCTAAAGTTATAAAGATGATAATGAAAGGCTTATGAAAGCCAAGGAGAAACATGAGGACTTTAACATAAAGTTGATGCAGAACTTAGACATAATAGAAAATAAGATCGATAAGGAGAATGACTCAAGAAAATCAGGAATTCATAGGTCTCCTAATGAGAAAGGAAGAACAAGAAGTGTTAGTAGACATCACCATCACTCCCCAAGACATTCCAATAAGAGAGCACCCAATATCTCAAGTCCATCCCCTATCAGGAAGCATATGAAGAGGTCTGGGGTGGATGATCTACAAGGAGAAATGAACAAAATCAAACCTCCTACATTTGATGGCGAGCACAAGAAGGATGAAGATGTAGAGACATGGTTTCTAGGCATGAGAAAGTATTTTCAATTACATAATTACTCTTCACAAGCATAAGGAATAATTTCCATCTATCAACTCAAGGGAAAGGCATCCATGTGGTGGGATCAATTTGTGTAGGTGCAACACATTGATGAGAGAAATGTTACTTGGAGGGAATTCAATAGCTATTTTTAAAAGAAATACTTGACTAAGAGATACTATGACAAGAAAATGAAGGAGTTCTTTGAACTCAATCTTGGGAGTATGACCATAGAAGAATATGAAATAAAGTTTTTAGAACTACTAAAGCATGTTTCTTTCATCAAGGAAGAGGCCATTGAGATTTAGAGGTATTTGAGTGGGCTGCCACCATTTATCAGTGACGAGATACAATATAATGATCCCAAAAAATTGGAGGAGACAATAAGGTGAGCTAAATGCCTATATGATCAACATAAATGAAGGCCAAATTTCCAAAAATCTTGGGAAGACAAAAATAAAAACAAGATGGAACAAAGGAAAAAGGGGAATAAGCCACCATTCTTCAGAAATAATCCTCAGGGACAACTAGATTCCAGAGAACCCATGATGATTAAGTCGGGGGCGGGGGGGCAAAGACCAATACAAACACCTATTCAATGTTTGGGTTGTAAGGGAGATTATATGTATCAAGATTGTCCTCACAGAGGTGAAAAAGTGAGGAATTCTCACAATGTACAACAAGATGAAATGATGGAGGACATGGGCATAAATGTACCTAGGATCTACACAGCCCTGGACAACAAACAAGCTGAGTTTAAGTCACATATGATTGAAGTAGAAGTTAATCTCAACAACCAAACCATTTCTCTTTTAATTGATTTAGGAGCTAGTCATAAGTTATATAGATCCTAATATGGTGGAAAGATTGCATTTTCCAAGAAACAAGCATGGAAAATGTTGGTTAGTGCAGCTCGCTACAAGAGATAAAAGAAAAATTAATGAGATGGTTAAGGAATGTATGATGGACATGAATGGACTGAGCACCAAGGAAGACTTGAACATCCTGCCTTTAGGTTCCTATGACTTTCTAATTGGTATGGATTGGTTGGATCAATGCCATGCTATCCTAGACTGTCATAATACAACATTTACTTTCCTGGATGAAGAAGGAAACCTAAGGACAATACAGGGAATTCCTAGGGCAATAACTATCACATAAATTTCAACATTGTAGCTGAAGAAATGTTACATAAAAGGATGTCAAATATTTGCAACACATATGGAAGAAAAACCTAAAGATAAGGTGTCAAATATTGAAGATTATGCAGTCCTAAAAGAGTTTGAAGACGTGTTCAAAGAAATACCAGGATTACCCCCTAAAAGAGACATTGATTTCTCCATCAATCTGATGCCTAGAGTAGCCCCAGTATCCAAGAATCCTTACAGGATGAGTACATCAGAATTGAAGGAATTACAAATGAAATTTGAAGAGCTACTGAGGAAGGGGTATATACGCCCGAGTGTGTCACCTTGGGGTTCTCTAATATTATTTTTGAAGAAAAAATATGGAACATTGAGACTTTGCATCGACTTCAGGCAACTGAACAAGGTAACTGTGAAGAATAAGTATCCTCTGCCAAGGATCGTTGACCTCTTTGATTAGTTGAAGAATGCAAAAATATTCTCCAAGATTGACCTCAGGTCAGGTTATCATCAGATAAGAATTAAATAAGAAGACATCAGCAAGACTGCTTTCAAAACAAGGTATGGTCATTATGCTTCATAGTGGTTCCATTTGGGTTATCAAATGCACCAGTTGTTTTCATGTGTTTAATGAATGGAATTTTCAGAAAATACCTGGATAAGTTTGTCATTGTATTTTTGGATGACATTCTTATATATTCTAAGTTGGAGGAAGAGCATGAACAACACTTGAGGATGGTATTACATGAATTAAGGAAGCATCGGTTGTATGCCAAATTGAGCGAGTGCTCATTTTATCAGAAGAAAATCAATTATCTGGGACATATCATCTCAGAGTAAGGGATAGCAGTGGATTAAAACATGATTGAGTCCATTAGAGGATGGTCAAAACCAAAGAATGTGACAGAGGTCAGATCATTCATGGGCCTTGCAGGATACTATAGGAGATTTATTGTAGGATTCTCTAGTTTCACACCCGATCACTTCCTTGCAAAAGAAGGGGAACACTTTCTGGGGTGGTACAGACATGTGGGAAATGAGAGGCCGTAGGATGTTAGTTTGAGTTGGAACTTGTGATGTATTCCTTCCATTTGTATGAGTAACATCAACCTGGTTAAGAATCCCTTTACTCGAGTGGAGTTTAGTCCCAGTTCGGGGGTGACCACTGCTATGAGTTTTTTGCAGCATAGTCTAAGGCTGGGAGGAGCGTGGAAGTTTTGTAAATAGTTGGTGATCTTATTTATCAGAGATAAGTATCAATTGTTTTTTAACTTACATGTTGCGTAATTATACATGCGTTTATTTTTGTGGGTTCTTCCTATGAATGTTGCATGTGTATTACTACTATATATTCTGCATGAATCTGTGTATCTGTAGAGTATTAATTGTCTGTTAAATTCATATACATTGGGAATGAATAATTTTATTAATACAGTTAATTGTATTTCTAGAATATTTGTATGTTTTTAATATATATACAGTTCATGGAAAAATTATGTGTGGCATAGCCAACAGTCTAAGGATGGGTATTTTAGAAATGTCTTCCCTAGGTACTATAGGCACGTCCCACCTGCAGTCACCTATGTGGATCCCTATGAAATGTCACTAAGGATACCACCTAACAATCAATGGTCGGATGAACAATCATTAGTCCGACCACATGTAAGGGTAGGGTAGCTAATCCTGAAGCTCTGAAGACATTAACCAACATAACCCCCATATACGCAACGATTGAAGAGGTACCAAAAACACCAAAACAAGTTGAGAGGGTAATCTCCCTACTTTCCCCGATGCAACCTCGTGCTTGAATCCTGTGTTAGAGGATATTCCTGAAACACCGTTTGTAATAATGTATTTAAAACTCTTTTAATGACTTCTAGATTGAGTTTTATGGCCTTGGAGAGTTTACTCTCCAATCCTAATCAAAGGCCCTAAGCTTATCTAATGTTGATTTAATATCAAAAGAAAAAAAGTCTAATTGTTTTTAGATTAAGAACTTCTTTTTAGGGTTGTTGCTCAGGTCCAAAGGTAATGGATGAAAATTTAGTGATGTTTGTACTCTTGACCCAACCAAGCAATGCAAATATGACAATGCAAATCGTTCACTTTGATGAACTCTAGCCATGGGAGGGAGATGTATTTTCTTTCCTTTTCCTTTGAACTCTTTAGAAAATGAATCCTTACACACACCAAGCAATCAATAAACACAATCCAAATCTGAAACTTTTGTAAAAGTTGGTAACCAAACAATGTTCTTAATGCAATCCTTTACTAGTGCTTCAAAGGCAATCTAGCATGCAACACTATTTTTGTCTTTTTGACAATTTTTCAATGTGAATGAAAAATTTCCTAATCTAAACAAGAAATATAAATGCAAATAGAACAAATCAGCAAGGATTATCAAGCAAATGGGATATAGGATATTGGGAATGAAGCTACATCAACCTACTCCAATGTCACTATAAAAACCACACCCAAAAACTCACCAAGGAGGGATTGATCTAGCAATGAACAAAGGTCATCTTTAAAGACAAGAAAAAAACCAATGATAATGATAGCTATACCTATTTATATCTGTTGGATACTCAACCCAACTTCACTAAAGTTCTCAGATAGAAAGGGAAACTATCTTAGAAATACCAACCAATTCACACAAATAGGTTTAAGCAAACCTTTCAAAAGAACTTTAAGTGACTATTAACTCTTCAATCAGAGATCAAAATAGCCCAAAAAAAAATCATTGTAGCACACTATGGACCAAAAGGCAGACCTAGAATCACAAACTAAGGCTCGAATCTGCAATTTTGCAGTTTTGGTGGTGCCTTGCGGGAGATAGGCTTGTCAACCAGCGAGGATGCCTCATGAGACAGGTATAATGCAACACGGGAGGACCTCGGTAATTTTGGTTTTTGAGAGATATGGATTAGTGGCAGATCTTCCAGATCTGATTCATATCTACCAGATCTAGGCATAGAACTGATTGAAATGGAAGAAAATTGAAATGCAATTCACAACAAGTAGAGGAAGAGGTAGGCAAGGAGACTTAACTAGAGAATAATTCTTCCCCAGTGGAGTCAAGAATATGTTATGGTGTTTTTTCTCATAGGGATCTCACTGAACAGATCAATAAGATCTCCCTAGGATTGGCCTAGAAACCCTAGATAAGAGTGGGCTAGATTTCCTATGGTTCTCCTATAATTAAGCACTTAGATCACACACAAGGAGTCTGGAGAATGCCATACCTTTTCCTGAAGGTTATCCTTAGTGTATTCTTGGCTATTGTAGTCCTGAAGTTCCATCTCCATATTCTAAAACCTGCTTCCTGCACACCAAAGAAAAAACAATACCATTCTACTTTGTCTTCCTAGTGTTAGAATCCTAGATCTATCCTGATCTAGTTTGATCTACAACAATATAAACTAGATTTGAATATTCATATATCAGAGACAAACATTCAGGGGAAAAACGAAATGATCTATTAATGAATAATAGAGAATACATATAAATTCATACCTCAACTTGATGAAGATGCATCCTCCTTTATCTCCTTTTCTCCTTGCCTCTCCTTGCAACTCCTTGGTCAGGCCAGGCTCAATGACTTATGGCTGTGATGATGGATGCCTCTATTGGATCATGTTGTCATTGATGCCAATGGTTTGATTGATTGATGTCAAGTGATTGATTGATGTCAAAAGATTGATTGATTGATGATTGATGTAATGTAATATGTATTGTCCTTGATGAGAATGAATATATGAAGATGGATCAATGAGTTTTCATTGATATGATGAAGATCAATGAGTTGTCATTGATACATGATGAATATGGATCGATGTGGTTTCATTAGTATATGATGCATTGTTGGAAAAATGTATAGATGACTCATTATTGTCTTATCATGATTGATAAGGTGCACAAATGGATGAACTCCAAAGTGGTCCCCTTATGGTGAAATCCCTCATGGAAAGACGATTTGCGGATTGAGTTATCCTAGCAGAATGGTTGGAGGAACCATGCTTGTATGTGGAATAATGAGATGAATATCAATGAAGTTATTGGTAAAACTATCCTAGATGGATAGTGCTTGTCATACCATTTCCGGTGGTATGTGGAACGTCACATAACTCCTCACAGTTTGAGAGTTATGGCCTTATGAAGTTGAAGGATCCTCACATATTGGCTTGAATCCCACAAGGTCAAAGAAGTCAAAGTGCTTGAAAAGAAGAAACCATTATTTAAATGATAAAGTAAAGTGACAAAGTCAAGGTGGATTATTTAAATAATAAAGATAAGTGACAAAATCAAGAAAGATTATTTAAATGATAAAGTGAGATGACAAAATCAAGAAGGAATATTTAAATAATAAATTATTGGAGAAATTTCTATTTATGGAAAGTGGTTAATCCTAAAAATAAGGAAAATGGGTTAAGTGACCTAGAAATGGGTTAAGTGACCTAGAGGATGAAAGTATAAATACAATAGCAATGGTCTCTTGCAAAATATCTTTTGAGGGGATCAATGGAGAGCTTCTTGTGTGAATATCTTTTGGAGTATTGATGGAGAGATTCTTGTGAGAGAATATTTGGTGTGGATCTCTTGAGCATTATTAAAGATCTATTATGAGAAAGAGAGCATGAGGAGGATCTCATGGATGCATCAAAGTTTCATCCATATCGAAGATCTTGATGAAAAAAGACTTGGAGCTTTAGAAACCCTATTTTCTAGTGCATACCCGGGTTGTCTATGTATAGGGTGCATATACGCGAGTTGTCTGTGTACAAGGTGCGTACAATACACAGGTTCTTTGTGTATAGGGAGCGTACAGTGGATAAAATCATGGATATTTGTGGTTGATTTGATGACAAGTTGTTGAAGACTGAAGCAGGTTCTAGATCTGCATTATATGGGCTCAGATCTGTCACTGAGACACTAGTATGGTTACATTATTGTCTTGATGGATAATATTTCTTGTTGTGTTATGAATGCTTAGGGAATTCTTGGAATGAATGTTGTGATGTGGTTTATGTTGGTTGATGGAGTGAGCAGTACTCTTGTGATTCAGTTTTGATATGATTGCTATGGTATACTAGTTGCTTATACATGATTGAGTTAGCATTCATATTGATTGGTTGTGGAGCATGAGTAAGCTATTGGAGAGCTTGGATGTGTTGTGACTGGCTTGTGGTCAGTTTGGACAGTGAGATACATAAGAGAATGATAAATTGGTTGCAGAGGATCTGAGTTAATCGTGAAGGATAAACCCTAATAGCTCATAAGGTATACCTAGGTTGTTGTATACCTTGGTCGCGTACATATGCGGGTTGTAGTGAGCTAGGGCGCGTACACACGCGGGATGTACTACTGACAGGTCGCATACCTATTGCAGATTGATATCTATTGAGGATTGTTGCCTCATCTCAGTTGGTGTTGAGGATGTAAGTTGAGTCTTGTATTATAGAGCTGGTGCTCTTGTAGAGTTGTACTCTATTCAGTTGTTGCTGAAAAAGCCCAAGGATTGTAGTCCATAATAAAAAGAAAATTGTACATGCATCTTGTGTTCCTTGTGGTGATGACTTGTTGATGATATATTGCTGATATATTTTGTTGATATGTGTTCACATCTAACTGGTTATAAATGACAACAATGAGTAATGAGTAAAATGTTGAATGTTAACTAATGAGTTTTGTGTAAGAGGGAAGTTTTGGGAAAAATATACCCACACTAATTCACCCCCCCTCTAAGTGTGGTAGGTGTGTCCAACAACCTCTGTAGTTGGAAAACATAACAATACTCTAAATTATTCTTCCTCTTGCCCAAGGCTTGCCTTTGTTATATGGCTCTTGGAGGAGGCTTGTGAGAGGCTTCTAGATCTTCTAAAGGCTACTGGAGTCTCGAATGATGTGTGTTCATAGGCCTTGACATGAATATCCAACTCATCTCTTTCTCCTCACCTTGTAACTCTTCATTTCTAGAAGTTTGACAATGCCTCACAGGTTGAACCACTAGTGTCCAGTGAGGGAGCCTCACTAGTTGTCTACTAGGTGTCCCGCGTGGATTCCTAAAAAAGGAAAAAATGGATCCAAAAGGGGTCAAACCCTAGGCAAAATATGTACTCTGGATTTAATCCTATGATGGCTTCCTCTATGGCATATAGAGTGGATATTAAGGTTATAAAAATGGATGCCAATATTTCTACTTCAATGATGGGCCGACTGAGTTCAAATTTTCTTCATTGGTAATCATGGTTGAGATATGTTCAAGCATGGTGGAAATGTTGGATTGATATTTCTCTTATATTTGTGTATACAAATAAACAAAGTGGGTTCTAGAAACTGCTTTAATTTCTACAAATTCTGTCACAATAGTCCCATCCTCTAAAATGATTTTCGAAATGTTATTTATGATATTTTTGAATTTGGCTTGATTGTGAAAGAATTTAATGTTTTTATCCCCATCCATAAGCCATAGGCTGTGGGATTTTAAATGCCAAAACTCTTATTCCCATCTCAAAATGTTTTGATAATGACATTACATATTGAGTTCAAATTTTTGGAGTTGGGATGTAATCTCATGATCCTTAGAGTAATTTTCAAGATTCTCAAGTTTTCCCTTCATCTACATTTTTTCAATGGAAGGAGATATAAAGGAGATTTTTGCCCACCGCTTTAGGGCTTGTTTGAAAATCACAATTTTTTTCTCCCATATTTATACTTGGATTTTCTTGGGATCCAAGTGTTTGAGGTATATTCTACCAGATCCACTACTTATTGGTGTTGAAGCTACATGGGGTTAAATCGAAAATAAAGGGGCCTAGAGTTTGGGAGATCTTGGAAGTGGAGCGATATGGGTTTGTGATATAATATGAGAGAGGGAAAAATATAATACTTAATGGTTTCATTCTAGTGGAGGAAACCATTGTGTACAAGGAATCGATATAATCTTTCAGTGATGTGCCCTGGCCTAGCATGCCTATTGGTCCATGTGAATTTTCCTCGCTGAGGGGGATTGTCCATGAGGTCCCAATATGGAATTATTTCCTATAATTTATTTCGAAAGGGGTCTCTTCCAAATATTACCCCTTTGTTTTCATCATTGGACCTGATAATATTTAGATCTCCAACTATGATGAAATTTTTAGAGAGGCCTGTATTTTTCAAACTTGACAATGTTCTCCAACATTCTACTTTCTTAGTGCGGTTTTTCGGTTTACAAACTTTGATAATTTCAAATGAAGTGTTTCTCTTGCTATGATGGAATTTTGTAAGAATCCAATGTTGATATTTAAGATGGTGTTCCATACTTACCTCATGTTCACTCCATATTGCAAAAAGTCCTCCATAGGCACCTCTAGAATCTTCGATTATGACATTGCTAGATTTCCATAAGATTTTTCCTATATTTATAATGACCGTGGATTTAATCTTGGTCTCCTAAATGAGGCGTATAATAGTATTTTTTGACTTTATCAAATCTTTGACAACCAATGTCTTTGTGGTGCTACCTAACCCCATGAAATTCTAGGAGACCATGATCATTATTTCAGAGGATTGGATTGAGAACGCTATTTATTTCTTGCATTTCCACTTTGAGAATTAATATGTTTCCCCCCCCCTCTCATCATATTTGGCAAGGTTTTCTATGATCGTAGAAGAATGTATTTTTGAGCCTTCTCTTCCCAAACAGTTCGTGGAGCTCTCCTCCCTAATCTTCTTGGAAATTTTTCTTTAGAAGCCTTGTCATCCTGTCCATCTTATATTAATATCTCCATTTCTAAGTTATATTTTGCATCTAAAAATGTTATTTCTGCATCTTTGAAGGAATCAAAATCTTCTATATTTGGATTGAGAGGGTTGGAGCCTATAATCGTCATAATTTTTAACAGTACAATAGTTTCTTCTCTCTACTTAAGAGTCGTAGAACCCATTTTTGGTTGAGGCTGAGGGATCTCTTGGACTAAAGGGTTCTCCTAGCTAGCAATCCCAACGCCATTAGGAGCTAGAATTTATTCTTCCATTTATTCCTCTAATTGGGAAAAATAATCAAACCTATTCAATTGAGTGATTGATACCTTTTTCTGTGAATTTTCTATGGCTTTAATGGGAAATTTTGATTCAACATTTGAAGAACCCAATCCAATATTTGAAGGACCCGCAAAGGAATATTGAGCCCTATTACCACCAAAGCCAATTTCTCTAGAGACCACTTGCCAATATTCATCTCTTCCATTGCTTGCTGGGGATGATTCTTCTTTCTTACAATTTCTCACAAAATGCATGTATTCATGGAAGATTTTGCACTTGAAAGGTAACTGTTCATAATCTAGTTGTTGCACATCCTGCTAGTTATCCAGGTTGATGACCACTGCTTCAAGAATCCCTTTCTCAAAATCGAAATCAACATAGATTCTTTTACATGAAAAGTATTCTCCTTAGGTTTTTCCCTATCAATATACCAACCAATAGAGTTTCCAATACAGTATAGGGCATTGTTGCTCCAAAAATGCAAGCGAAGGTGCGGTAGTCTAACCCACCCCGAAATAGTTGAGGGGACATCGTTTTTAGGACTAAAATAAGGGGTCCATTTATTCAAATACATTCGTCTTTCTCCTAGAAAATATGGACCATTGCAGAAGATCAAATCCCTATCAACTTCCTTGAACTCAAAGAGGAATGTGAAAAAACCTCTGTCGTAGAAGAAGTGGCTCATGGAGCCTTTGATTAGGGGTTTCCTTATTTTTCTAGCCAAAAGGAAACTATATTTGGTGATGGAAAAATGATCGTAAATTGACCGATTAAGCCCTGGTATGCCAACACTAAATCCTTTCTCCTAGATGAAGAAGGTGAGAGAGCAACCTTGGGCATTTCATCCAAATTTTTCACAAATTTGGTGGGTTTAGCCTTGGAAGCCTTGACGAAAGCTACAACCATTTCATGGAAGGATAGAGCATCATCATCAAGAAGGGGCGAAGGCCCCCTCCCAACACTAGTCATACCAACAATTAGAGATAGGGTTTCAGATCACCAGAGTGTGCTCACTTTAATACATGGAATCATTTTGATGGATTCCATTTATCTATTTATTTTTTGTTGTTAAATGTGTGTGTGTGTGTACACACACAGATGAGGACTTAATAGGACCCCACATATTATTAGTTAAAATATAAAAACATATTTGGACCTTATTTTAAATTAAGTTGTCCTATCTTAAATAAACGTTAATTAAATATGAAAACAAAATGTGGTTGAACTATCTAACTACTTCAAGAAGATATAAAAGAAGGAGAGGAAATCAATGAAGACATGAGAAAAGAGAAAAGTGAAAATACTGATAAGTTATAACATAGTTATCGACTTAACAAGAACTGTGACCTCAAAACGAGAACTCTAGCCCAAAAAACCCATAATTTTGGGTAAAAATACCAAAATCAACCCCCAAATAAAAAAGTGACGCTATCCCCTGGATGGGGTGTTAGCAAGGACCAGGTGTCAAAGGGAGAGGATGATGCCTGCTAGCATTGCACCAGCCACGTGACCAGTGCATGCACCATCCCTCTCACCCTCACGATGATTAAAATATGCCTTCACTTCTGCCAGCCTTCCATTAACTGCTTGAGCGCGCCATCCTCTGCTTCTTCGTCTGATCAATGGAGAAACATTTATGGCAATCACCTCTGCATGTGTGTGTATTTCCACTCCGTTTTCCATTTCATGATGTCACTCCTCAGCTGGATCATCATGTCCCTTTATCCCCTGCAGAGCAAACATCCTGTGTGCATTTCTCCTTGGCCTTCACCTGCTACGTCTGCATGCTCTCTGCGCCCTCACTTATTCTCTTCGCCTCTATCATCCCTCGACTTCATGGGAATTCAAAGAGAGGCTCTGTCTGGTACCAAAATAGAGCTAGCGTTGCCATCCGACCTCCGCCTACCCTTGCACCATCGCACAACCCCTCACCTTCCTCCTATGGCTAGTCCTCATAGAGCCAGAACGATCTTCCACCATTGTCCTCACCATGGGCTTGTCGAGTGGAGTGGTTCGATATTTAGGGAAATTCCTTGGGATTTTCTCTTGGCCCATTACCAGACTTGGCCTCCTCCTCTCACCCAGCCTTGGTTGACACATCGAATTCACCTGAGCATTCTACTCCTGTGCCACCACCTTCTGCCCCCCCACAACCACCCTCGGTTCCGGCTCCTCTGGAAGACACCTCCACCCACTTGGAAGAACCACCAAGCTAGCAACACTCCTGCTCGGACTGTGCCTCATGTGCCATATTTAGAAATGCAATGGCAATATTTCATGAGTTGATGTTCACAGTCCTCTAGGATGTGGACTACCTGCGCTTCCGCTTGGAACTTTTGGATAAGAGAGAGGAACATAATTCTCCAAATTCTCTCCATGCTGCACGACCCTCGACACTCCCCAGAACAGGCCTCCAGTGCACCAACGACCTCAATGGTGGTCATGGCTCCGAATATCCAAGCACCAGCAGCAGACAACTCGGAAAAAAGTGACAGACCGAATGCATGAGCGACGACATATGCACATGTGTCAGACTGCATGGTTATTTTTGTCTATCATTTATGTTTCTACAAGTGTCCTTTTGGGATGAATGTGGTGTCTAGAACAATGTTTCTTTTCAAAATCCAGTCTTAGATTTTATAGAAGGCCAAACAAGTCTGAACAAATCGGCTTCCCCACGAGCCGATTCTGTTCAGGTTGTTTAAATACTGGATTTTTTTTTTCCAGTTTTTAGAAACAGGCTGAATTGGTTTCCCTCTGGGGAAATTCAGCGCTCACAGTCCCTTGACACTGATGATGCTACTGTAATTTTTTATCTTGAAAGGTAATATATACTTACTTATTTTAAAAAAAAAAGTGACACTATCGATAACACTTCTTTTTGGGGGAGTGGTTAAAATTGTGAATTGTTTGAAATTGCAGCCTTGACAACTAATACCATCGTGGAAAAAAATATTAAAAATGAACCTCGAATAGAAAAGTGATGCTACTAGTGTTGACAATTTTATTTTTGGGGTTTAAATTACTACCTAATTGAGATCACGCCTTTGATGACTGGAACCATTGCAACTAAAAAACCTGAAATTGTCTCCTAAATTGAAAAGCGATGTTTACTGAAAATTTATTTATTAATCAAATATATATATATATATATATATATATATAATAAATAGTTTGAAAAAAATGAAAAATAACACA
>JASDQU010735658.1:68900-87063 GCA_032191745.1 Picea mariana
ATATACATGATATCTCTGTGCATTTCTTTATTATATCTCCACTCTCATTTCGTGCCAAAAATAATCTGGATCAGTGGTATCAGAGCAGGCTGCTCTTGATCTTCTTTTCAGTGCATGTCCCCGACAAGGTCTGATTATAGCAAGTTGGGTCTCAAGCTTGTCTCTCTTGAATAAAATTTCTCTCGCACACCCAAGAAACCATTAATGGCGGAAGAAAAGAAAAACGACGGAGCAGACGATCCTATCAATTTGTTGCTTGAGCAAGCTCTCACATGACAGAGGGATGAAATGATGGAGAATTTTTCCCACATCCTTCAACACCTCCTGATAGCATTAGGCGCATCTTCATCAAGCGGGCCACTTTGGAGGAACCACACCTTTCAAGGTACAGGTTAATTTTGATATTCCTGTATTTGAAGGTCAAATAGATGCAGATGCCCTAGATAAATGGTTAAATATGCTAGAAGGTTATTTCTTTGTTCATAATTTTTTCGATAAGGAAAAGATCACCTTCACACTCCTTAAGGCTCTCCCCCATGTCAAACATTGGTGGGAAACTTACTACGAGCAAAGTTCCACAGAGGAGTCTGGAATATATGGGGCCAATCCCACTTGGGAGTTTTTTGTGGATGCGTTAAAGGAACAATATTACCCTATTGGTAGCTATGAGGATCAATACATGAGATGGAACACACTGCGGCAAGAGAGGGGCCAAGCAGTTCTGGAGTTCACCAATACCTTCCATACCTTGCGCACCAAGCTGGGTATCAAAGACTCCGAGCGACATTTGGTTCTGAAATACTGTGGGGATCTACACAGATACATCTAGACTGAAATGGATTTTCTGGACATTTCATCACTCAGTGCTGCTTATCGATATGTTGTTAAAATTGAGCATAAATTTAAGCACCAGAACAAACGGGAATTCAGGTCTGCAAATCCGCAACAACCAAAGTATGAAAAAGACAGCCCTAACAAACAATCTCCCGAAAAATAGTCCAAGACACAGGAAAAGAAGGGTCACAGGAAGACAAAGGACACCGAAAAATGGTGTTATTTCCACAAAATCCCCTGGCACAACACTGATGAATGTCACTCAAAACAGTCATTGGTGGCCGAGATCAAAGACAAGGAGCCGAACCCTAATTCAGAATCTGATTCTGAGAATACTGGTAAAGGACAGATCATTGACGCAGACCCCACTGCTATTGTTGCGATCGCAACAATTCAACCAGAAGAGCCAACAAATGCTGAAGAGGGGGAGCACCTTTTTCATTCACAGATGTGGGTGAAGGGGACTCCGCTGCATTTTATTGTTGATAGCGGGAGCCAGAAAAACCTCATCTCAGCAGAGGCCGTCAAACAGTTGGGATTGTAGACAACACCACACCCGTAGCCATACAACATCGGGTGGCTTCGGCAAGGACGAGATCTCCGTGTCAGCCAACAGTGTCGATTGTCATATGGCATCCAACCTTTCAAGGATGAGGTATTATGTGATGTTACCCCACTGGATGTCTGTGATGTTCTCTTGGGCCAACCATATATGTGGAGACGCCATGTTGTTTATGAGTCTCGACCCCATATTTTCATTATTACTTTGGGGGGTCATCTCTACAGAATACCAGAGGTAGTTCCGACTACTCTTCCACCTAAAAAGTGCCGCAAGGTAGTATCTCATACTGCAAAATTCAGCTTCTTCACAATTTGTTCAAAAGGAGAACAAAAGGACACTGCAACCACTACAGGCTTGCCCAAAGCACCTTCTATCCAACAGAAGCAGGTCGACAAGGTTGCAACAAAGTGTGAAGATTCCTTCTGCACATCATCCTCTCATGTATCTCGACTTGTTGAACAGCCTCAACCTCAATAGGTTCGTGACAGATTTCCACAAATTGAGCAACGCGATGCCTCCAACAAGACAAGCAGCTCACCAAGATCAAGATTCAACAAACGCTTTTCCCTCTCCCCCGAGAACTCAGCGCAATGGAGACCATTTATTCCTAAGGAGGGAGGATTGATCCAGGTGGATATCATTGGCCACCCATCTTTTCCAAATGGCTCAAAATAGTTTTCTGGCAATTTTAGCAATTTACTATTTTTAGCAGGTTTTAACTTCCGGGGCCATTTTGAGGGTCCAAATGAAGGTTTTTCAATATAGAGGTTCTCAATTATATCCAAAGGCATGATTTATCCCCCAAAATGAATCTCCTCGATGATACCTTTCCAACGAGCTATCACACGCCTAAAACAAAGATCGTATGCAAAAGTTACGACCCCGGGAAGTTGATGTACTCACTTACCCAAACGGGGCCCACATGACTTNGACTGCGAGTAGCCGTCACATCTCTTCTCAGAGATAAGCTGCCACCATTCTAGCGAGTCTTTCACTCTGTATTTTTACAGTCTCTGTACATTTATTTCATTAATAGAAATCATGTATTATTGTATCTCTGTGTTTATGGTTTCATCTTTGATATATTTATGTTATATTATTTTATATACGCAATATCTCTGTGCATTTCTTTATTATATCTCC
Source organism: Picea mariana (assembly GCA_032191745.1). Taxonomy (NCBI): domain Eukaryota; kingdom Viridiplantae; phylum Streptophyta; class Pinopsida; order Pinales; family Pinaceae; genus Picea; species Picea mariana. Next base: position 71,440 of record JASDQU010735658.1, read on the forward strand.
GCTCTCATTTCGTGCCGAAAATAATCCGGATCAAATACGTTCCAAGAGAAACTTATATATGGAAGAACAATAAGATAATGATTGCTATCACGATGACTACAAGTCAGGAAATACGCATGAAAGGATGAAGTACATCAACAACCCCTGGTAATATTTCATGTGGAATTTATTACATAAGTAACAACTGCAAGATAAGTTGAATTCAGGATCAATCTTGAAGAAACCTAGAAGAAGAAAAGACAGAAAGAAGCCAACAATCAAGAGGAAATTGGAAAAATACTTAGGACACTTTGCATAAGGCAATAAGGATGTAGAAAAAAGCGTGGGCTCTCTTAGTCAGAGGGATTTGATTACAGAATTCCAAAAGAAGAGCATGCATTCATGCATGAAGCAAGGATTAGGAGGGAGCTAATCCTAAATAATATAATCCATTGAAGATGATGAAGTATTTATCCATGGTAGAAACCATGAAAAGCAACACATGTTCAAGTATGACTTTAGAAGAAGTCTTCTTCAAAAATAAGCCTTAAAGTATCCCTGGTTGTTCATCCACATCCATGATTCTATGATGAAAGAAAGAAGTTGGAATCTTCAGGGCATGGAATCTATAGAAAACTCCATGGACTCAATATCTAAAGAGAAACATGAGGAAGAACATGAATATTACAAGAAAGAAAGAAAGGTCAGAACAACCAATCATCGTATCAAGAATCACAAGACTACCAGCCTGATATGAACTCACTAAAATCAATCAAGCAGAGGAACTGAAAGTTGTGATAAAGAACAGTGTATGGAAGACTTATGAATACAAGCATTGTGATATCCAGAACTAGAGGTTCTCCCAGATGGAGGGAGAAGACTATGATGATTACTTGTTCCAGTAAACCATACATACCTCTACATGAGCCATTATATCGTCCGCAATATTCATGGGTTGAAGTTTACATCAGATGAATGTAAGGAATGTTCTCCTCAACAGAGTAATCATACGAAGAAGCATATGCAGAGTGACCTAAAGGTTTTGAAGTATACTAGAAAGAGACTCTTGTATGCATATGGAAGAAGACGACTTGGTAGAGATCCTCCAATGCACAACAGAAGCATGGTGAAAAAATTCTATAAACAGTGATATCATAACTCCAGGATGATGGATTGCCAATCCATGACGAGATCTCATCACGAAAAAAGAAGTACCACATGGATATGTTCCAGTCTGACCCTTGCCACGATGTTATGAGTTGGCAGGAAACAAAAGAGATGAATCCAAAAAAGATATACTGTAATGATCAGAGCTATATGAAGCCTTCAGAGAAAACCAGTGTTCCAGAAAGACCGAAGTACATTGAGATCAAACATTACATTTTTTGTGATGAATTCCAGAGAAGAGAAAGTGGTTCTCCAATATATATCTCCACAAATGAGCAAATAAGCAGACATTTTGGTAAATTCTCTTTCCAAGATGAAAGAGTTTTCATACTCAAGCTAGAGCTCATGGAGACGAATTCCTTATTGAAAAAGGAAGAGATGAATCCCAGGTTGGGAGGGAGCATTGATGTGTTATTGATTTATGGACAGTCATTTTTCAAGTTCGAAAAATGGTTCAGGATGAGCAGTTCCTTTCCAGTTCGGAAAGTGGTTTGGGATTTTTGATGGACAGGAATTTTCCAGTTCAAAAAATGGTCCAGATCAAACGTTCATTTTCATAATGAAAATGGTTCGATGGATTGTTGATGTACCATAGAAAACGATTCCCCTTGTGGTTAACATAGGGAATGGTCTAGGACAGTCTCTCTTCTTGACGATCACTCTTAGTAGTGGTCAAGAATACTGGTCCACCTCGCTGAGCAATCATTCTTTCGAAGCTCATAGTTGTGAGCAGTTTCGAAGAATGGTCCATTTTTTAGGCTGGTGCAAGACAATCATTTCCTTTGGAAATGGTTCGGAAAGTCATTCCCTAGGGAAGATTCATTTTCTCCAGGTTGCACTTTGTTTAGTGCTGGAGGAATGGCCCAAATAGGTGAATGGTCCAGGTTCATCAATCAGGGACAGGCATTCCCTAGGGTAGACTCATTCTCTCTAGGCTGCACTTTGTTTAGTGCCAGAGGAATGGCCCAGATAGGTGAATGGTCAAGGATCAGAAATCGAGACAATTATTCTTCCTTTCTTGAAAAGAATAGTCCATATAGCTCATCATTGATGTTTTACCTTATGAAGGTAGATGCTCTTCCATATCTCACAGATGTGAGTGGAAGAAATGGCCCAAATGTTTCAGTTTATATCATAACAATGTTTTATGTGCAGGTTGATATCAGATGATTGTTATGGAGACTATATGTCTCTAGATAGTAGATGTATGCTATTGTGGTGGATGTGTTCCACTGATTGTGACTATATTTCACTGATCAAGTATTTGTGTGCTACTTGGTTTGGTAGTGTACCACTAGATTGTAGTTGTGTAATACTATGGATAGACACAGTTGTGTTCTATTGAATGTTATTGTTCTGATTGCCTTGATTATCAACTAGATGGATGATCAATGGACATAGATTTCCCAGATGGAAAATGGTTCATAACATTTATTCTTCTAGGACATATGTCCGGATTAGAAGAATGGCACTTGTGTCACTCTGTGGAGTGAGTGACTTATCCAACATCATGTCTGATTACTCAGATGGATTATGGTTTCGAGAGATGATGCAACTGATGACAATGATAGTGATGATGGTACTCATGATCTAAGCCATGATATAGTCTATACGACTATGTTGATGCTACCGGGTGANTGGCTTAGATCATGAGTACCATCATGATCTAAGCCATGATATAGTCTATACGACTATGTTGATGCTACCGGGTGAATGGTATGTTTGTGCTCAAGACCATTGCCTTCAATACCTCCCTAGCTAGGAGAGAGTGTTGATATTATGGTAGCTCCGGGAGGTATTTACCTCCACATGTAAACCTGACGAGAATATAATATTCTGGGAAGCAAGAAGAAACCCTAATTAGTTGGCTAATAACCTTAGAAGACAAGTCGAATCAAAAGGATAACTTGTATTAGGTTATTAGCCTCCAAGAGAAGAATTCGACTAAAGGAAATATTATATACTAAGTAAATAGGCACCCATAATGAGAATTCGGCCCAGACAATTTGCCAGATTTAGTATAAATATAGGAGGCCAGTCTTCATTCTGGCAGGCATTCTCAGAACTGCAGAAGCAGCACTTGTGCATGCTACAGTTGGCCAGTTTGTGCACAAGTTTGGAGGAGAGTTGTCATTGCAACTGCTGCAACTAGCAGATTTCGGTTTTTGTCTTGGACTATCTCTTGGTTATGGTTTGGACTCTCTGATAAACTCTTGTTTGGTGCACTATCCTTGGATAAATATGCGCCACCTTTGTTTGGCTATCTAGCCTAGGGTTTGCTTCCGGAATGATTCTCTGTCACGGTTAAGGTGCTCGGAGGGTGGCTTCAGCCTATGGTTGGGTGACAATAGTGATATTGTATATGGTTAAACGAGCACATCCATTATATTCTAACAAAAAACTGGAAAGGAACAAAACTCACCATACCCTTGTCTTCACGTAGAGGATAAATGGAAACTTGGATGCTCTCAACATCTAGCTCTTCATCAAATTGTTCCTCTTCAATGGACTCATGAGGTTGTTCTTTCTCTTATTCATGTTCTTGATGACTTTCTTTATCAATTTCTCCTTCCTTCTCTTTCTCTTCAATGGAGTCTTGAGGTGGATCTTTCTCTAGCATGGGAACATGAGAAAGTTCTTCATCAATACACTCTTGATGTGATTGATTCTTCATATGATCATATGATGCTTCTTCATACTCATGTAAGGTCACCATAAGGTCTTGGATCCCTTCATACTCTTGAGAGTGAGAACCCCAACGTTTGAGAAAAAATATGATCAAACCTACAATATAAGTTATCTTCCACAATACTTGACCCATATTAGTTTATATTCTTTTAAAGAAAATAAAAATAGTATTATTAAGACATCCTAATGTCTTTCATTGATCTTTGAAACATACTTGAAGAATGATGCCATACACGGAATAGAAAAAAGAGCATCACCATCAAACTTTGGAATATTCTTGGAGGGGGATTATTTAAGTATTCCGTAACATCCTTAATTCCAAAAGTGTAAGGCCTTCCACAACACCCATCGAGCGTGAATGCTCCTTGGGAAACCTTGGTGGACATTTGGTCAAGAGAACACAAGGAGCATGCAATCAGTTGAGAAAATAAATTCTTATAGGTGTGGGAAAGAGCAGCGTGGGTGCACGGTGGCGACTTGCAAACCCAAGGGGACACACTCCTCACTTGCCTTGTGAGGTAGGTTGGGAAAGGATGGGGCGACTTGTGCGTGCACCCAAGGAGTGGACCCGCCTACACTTGGTAGCATGGTCACATTGGAGAGGTTGGATGACCCTATCAACACACCCATGAAGAGTCACGACAATTGGTTCAAGTAAACACACAAGGAAAGGGTGCACCAAATAGGTTGAGGAATGTCAATATGAAAGGACGCGATGGTTCATGAGCACACTAGTATAATAGGTGCATCGGTTCATTTAGGCACATTGGTTCACAAAGGGACGAGACACCCCAAAGGATGTGATGGTTCACAAAAGTGACATTTGGAGTCCATATAAATAATAAAAGGCACATGAGATAGAGGAAACACATCTCATCAAAACTCAAGTTGGAGAGGGAGTTCTATTTCACAAGCAAAGGTGAGATGAAGTGTAAAGAATATGAAGGAGAAGTGTGAAGGCTTGACTTAGTCTCTTGTTGGAGTGTCTTGGGAAGGACGCATGAAAAAGAGGCATGAAGTTAGGTAGGGTAGTGCATGCGACAAGGAGAAAGTTGTGATAGTCATGCTCAGATTGTGACAAGGATACTTGGGTGTATGATCAAGTAGGCAAGTCGGGATGTGACTTAGTTTGATTCTTGTATATCTATGTGTTGAGCTACAAGATCCTCTTTGTAATCATTGTAACACAATTTCTATATAAAGACTTATATGGGTGTTAGGAATGTTTTATGTCGCCCAACCATACTTGTCTCTTCTTGTGTTCAATGATTTCATGTACTTGGGTGTATGATCAAGTAGGCAAGTCGGGATGTGACTTAGTTTGATTCTTGTATATCTATGTGTTGAGCTACAAGATCCTCTTTGTAATCATTGTAACACAATTTCTATATAAAGACTTATATGGGTGTTAGGAATGTTTTATGTCGCCCAACCATACTTGTCTCTTCTTGTGTTCAATGATTTCATGTTCTTGGTTGTGTAATTGGATAAGTGTAATAATTGTTCAATTGTTTAAGAAAAGAATGCAAGTGTAGTTGGCACAATTGGCTCAAGGAAGAGTATGGGTGTGTCTTGAGTGAGGCATATTCTATATGAAGTAATTTAGTTTTAGTCAAGATGTTGAAATGAAACATTGCGGTGCCGCATGACCCCAGGTGTCAGGTGACTTGGGTGCACCAAGTTGAGTTGGTTCCTGGGGAAAATTACGGGCGTGTGATAGATGGTATCAGAGCTTGTTTGAAGATACTTTAGGTGCATGCTTGGTGAATGGTTTGGTAAGACAGACTAATCCATCACATAGATAGTCTAGATGTAAACTTGGTTGGTTTATGATTTATGATAGAAGTAAGTGCCATACTTATGCACACACCTTGAGAAGACCAGGTGTAGAGTTCATGAGGTGAACTGAGCACTTGGGAAAGGTGGATGATCAAAAGACGTGTCACAATTTTGATCGCATAGTTCATCATAGAGTTAATTTTGAACAAATTTGGGGTTGTTAGATCAACTCATTGGCATGTTGGGTGCTCCACTAGAAAGGAAGAATAACTCCAAATGTGACAACAGTTTGTGCGAAGAGTTGTGAAGAAAACAAGTGATTTGGTGCATCCACAAACTTGTGAAGGAAAAGTTGGGGTGGTAGCACGCAGGTGTCTTGGTGTAGCAGGTGACCGAGGTGTCATTTTTTTAAACAAGAAGTGAAGAGGACACCCAAGATAAAGGATATGTTGCAACAAGGAAGAAGTTGATTAATCACAAAGGAAGACTTGTTCGATGTTTTCTTTTCGACAAAAACAATTCATAGCAGATTTTCCAATGAAGACTAAGTTGGAATGGTTGGAAGAAGGCCAAGTGCAACAAGCAGAGGAGAATATTCCTGCCACAGTAGCGGTATTCCAAATGCCCACACCTTCAAAGGAGATGTTGGAGGCACTGGAAACTTTGGCAACATGTCTAGATGATTTTAGGGATAGAGGCCACGGACAATGTTCGCAAAGTGAAGGAGAAGGACTTTTCTTTGTGGATGCAAATGTGAGTGGGGTGAAGGTGGATTCTTTGGTAGAAACTAGCATGACCCATAGCTTTGTGAGTGAGAGGACCACGAAGTCCCTCCATCATAATCCTGAGAGCATTTCGACCATGTTCAAGGTGGTTAACTCAACAATGGAAGCACCAATTGGGGTGGTTTGCTCCACACCTTTGAGATTTGTAAATTGGTTTGGAAATTGGGACTTGACGGTTGCTCCATTGGATGATCATGCATTGGTATTGGGGAAGGAATTTCTTAGATTTTCCAAGGAATTTCCACTTACACACGTAGGTTGCTTGGTGTTCTTGGACAAATAAAAAACACCAAGTATGCCCATGATGATGAAGAGGAAGCTTAGATGAATACCCAAGATGTCTACGATCAAGTTGATTGAGGGAGTCAATAAAAGTGCAGATAGACCTTGCGACACACATTAGCAGTGAGGGGTGATTTTGTCCATGGTGACCTTGGGGAGGATTGGGTTAGTCAAAATGAAGGTCGACAATAATGGAGACATCGGTGAAGTCTCTCTTGGAGAATAAAGATCAGTTGTGAAGCTTATAGTATCATAGGAAAGATCACGAGGACAATTTGAGGTCACCCATCACAACATTTGATAATTTCATTGCACAAGAGACGCAACCCGAGTCACTTTGTTGCCAACAATTTTGCGAAGGGGTTGAGGCAGATTGGATGGAAGACTCATTTTCAGTAAAAATTCTAAGTGTTGAGATGGAGCAGTTTGTGGAGGAACTCACTCAACCAGACTTGGAGTCAGATGCAAAAGAAGTGGGGATAGAGGATCGTGACCTTGCAACCATTGTGAAATTTTGTAGGAAATTCATGGCAATATATGAATTTCAACTCAATGCATAATGACTTGAGGAGTTGGGATGTATGCCAAAGGAAGTTAGGTTGGTGTTGAGGTACTTTCACATGGAGCATAAGTCCAACACTATGTATGCCAATAGCCTTAGTGGCGACTATTGGGTTCACTCCATTCACTGAGAATATAGAGAGTTGGAACACTGCCAGGAAGTAGGAAGTGTGACCTTGGGTGCCCTGTGAAGTGGTATCATCGTCGACTTGGAGATATGCATTATCGTGAAGAAGGTTTTCTAGTGTGGGCGCTTTGGAGGAAGGTGTCACAACATATTTTTATGAGCATGACTTAGTGAGTTGGAGTAGAGAGACGACCTCACTTTGGCATAGTGAAGAAAACAATTGGTGTGTTAGGTTGTAAAGAGGTAGTTTGACAATAGTTTGGTGCACTAGGTTAATGAAGTGACTTGGTAGCCAGGTGAAAGGTGTATGAATTTGCCTTAGTCTTTGAGGTTGGATGGAGTGATGAAGGTGCAGACATAAGTGATTTCATTTGGGCATGGGGAGTACAATATCATGAGTAGGGAACGATGATTAGACTAGCTACCCAATTAGTCCAAATCATGAGAGACGTTAATGTGAAGAAGCATAGATAAGATGGTTGTAGTATGATCGCAATAATGAGTCATGACGATTTCAACACAAACAAATTTTTGAAGTGAAGTGGGTAGCAGTCAGTTGTAGTAGGCAATGACAACACCAACATAACCATATAACAACAAGGAAACAACATCATGATGAGATAGTGCAATAGATTTGGGTGACTTTCATACTTGAATTTGGGTGAAGCGACCATATTAAATTAGGAAATAGATCATGTAGATTTGGGTGCAATGCAATTGGGTTGATTTGTGGTAACTTGCGGTTTTCACTTCGCAGAAAATTTAGGGTTTCAATTTGGCACGAAAATTGGGGTTTCCATTAGACTTAGTTGTGATGGAGGCATGAGTTCGGGAAGAGTTGGAGATAAAAAAAATTGAGGATGTTTCTAGGATGACAACGATTTTAGGTGGGGGAGGGTATAAGGCCTTCCGCAACACCCACTGAGCACAAATGATCCTTGGAAAAAATCGATGGAAAGTTGGTAAAGATAACACAATGGTTATACAATAGGTTAAGAAAAATAAGTCTTATATACATGGGAAAGAGCACCTTGGGCGCATGGTGGTGATGTGCATAACCAAGGGGGCATGTGCCTCACTTTCCTTGTGATCGAGGATAAGGACTTGGGGTTACAATTGGGCAAGGACGAGGCGACTTGGGCACGCACCCAAGGAGTGGACCTACTTTCCCCTTGCAACATGGGAATGTTGGAGAGGTTGGATGACCCCATCGACACACCCACAAAGATTCATGTCAGTCGGTTCAAGGAAACACGTAAGGAAATGGTGCATCAAAGAGGTTGGGGCATTTCAATATGAAAGGATGTGATGGTTCATGAGCACACGGGTTTGATGGGAGCATCAGTTTGTTTGGTTGAATTGGTTCTCAAAGGGGCACCATACCCCAAAGGACGCTATAGTTCACAAAAGTGACGTTTGGAGTCCATATAAATAACACAAGGAACGTGAGCTAGAGGAAACACATCTCACCACAACTCGAGTTGGAGAGGGAGTTTTGCGGCACAAGAAGAGGTGAGAGGAAGTGCAAGGAAGATGAAGGTGACGTGTGAAGGTTGTTAAAGATTTTTAAATTCAGGTAGTCATTCTCCACATTGAATACCATAGAAGACCACAAAAGAGAATTTGGCCTCACAAGAAAGTAATAAAGTGAAAATGAAATATCCAAGAAGAGAAGTCAGACCCACATGAAAATACATGTGATTTGACAAGTATAAATAAAGGCCAATTCATTTCACTATGACACACAATTATCTCCTCTCATCTAATGTGTTCTAGGCAGTTGTTTCATGCCAGTTGCAATTCTTGGTCACGTTACTTATGCGCTATCTTTGGAGAGGCGCTAGGCATGGGGGAAGGATATTCTTGGTTATCTTATCGAGGTGCAGGATCTTGGAGGAGATATGATTGGGAAGGAATTTCTCTATATGGTATTATGATTTGGTGATGGTGATGTACTGGTAATATCTTGAACTAAATTATTCTATAATAAAGGTTTTTGGGTTTTCTCCCAAGGTTGGGTTTCCCGGGATAAATTCTTGTGTTCTTGTGTTTACTTTGCATGGTTGATATTTCTAGATCTTGTTATTTCCATTGTATTGTTATAGTTGATATTTTCAGTGTATATTTATTCTATGATAACTATGGTATAGAAGTAAATATTGTTTTTAATCATAAGGAAATAACTATCAGATTTGAGAATCATGAAAAATCAACATGGTATCAGAGCTAGTTGAAATATTGCCATTGCATAGTTTCTATTTTCTGCTGCACATGAAACTTGTCGCTGCACAGACCTAAACTTATCAATATCATTGAGAAACTTATTGGAGGATGTTAGGTTTAATTTTTCCATAGATCAACTTGCCCTAGCCTAGTGCACCTCCTAGTGGTCTCATATTACATCTTAGTGAAACTTGAAATTTCACCTAAAACCCACTACTCGAGTTGCAACAACTTTCTTTGTGAAGCTCGCTGAGCATTTATTGGGATAAGTTGAGGAAAAAAAATTGTATAGATCAACTTTCCTTGACTTAGTGCACCTACTTCACTTCTCAGATTTACTTTTCCTCAAAATTGAAATTTTAGGGTTTTTAGGCTATTTACATTTTTTCCTTGACATTGAACTTTCTGCTACCTTGATTTTTTGATTTCTTCATGTATTGATGGTGTTCAGTTTCATATTAAAAGAAAAGTTGTATGGTGCTACAAAATTTAGAGGTATGCACTTGTATATAAGTTATATCATGAGGTTGTTTGCAGGAAATGTACACTTGACAAAAGAACATCTGTCCAAATAGTGATAGCAGATCCAAAGGGATCTTAGATCTAGTGCACTCAAAGGAAGCCCAAGAGTTGGAGGCAACAATGGTAATTTCTACTACAGTGTATGACAACTCGAAATCAAATGGAACAACAACAACAAGACTCCAGGTTTGCATGTCAGGTTTGATATTTCATATTGTTGCATCTTAAGTAAAATGTTGTAAATAGGACAACAATATTTAGAGGTCTATTATTGTTGAGTACTTTTGCTATCAAATGTTTAGTAACACTTGAATATTGTTGGTACTATGATTATTATGTAAATTCTCACTATTCATTACTAATGATGCACTTATTTACAAAATCAAATTGATCTCTTCTAGGAGATGGTCTTGGTTGTTGTCTTTGTCCCAAGAAAGTTACTATGGAAGAATGATTGGTCACAACACTAGATAAGTGTTGTTCTTGTTCTTACTCTTTTCCTTAATCTAGGAAGGTTACCATGAAGGAATAATTGGTCACAACACTATAAAAGTGTTATTCATGTTTCTTGTTTCTTTCTCTTGCATTTTTTTCTTGTCTCAGGAAGGTTACAGATGATATATCTGAGAGGGAGCTATAGTGATGATTTTTCTTGTTCTTATTTTTGTTATTTTTGTCATTTTCTTATCATAAGAATATTATTCTTGTTTGTTATTTTCCCTTGTTATTGTTATTGTTCTGGGCATGCCACAGGTGATAGCTCTGATGGGGAGATATAGTGACGGTTGCAAGAGGAAAAATATCAGATTCTCTCTATTTTGAGACATGGAGAATATCATCTAGACATAGATTTGTGTACATGACCATATACATCCATGTACCGAAGAAGAAAAGGACGAAGTTAGAACCTTCTGGAAAGAAGGATACTTTTTTGAGATATAGAGTGTTCCACATGGATATTGATAGTGAGGGGAAGAAGGATCCAAAGGATGACCGTACAGATCCCTCTAGTTCAGTTGTTCACTCTTCAAATCATCAAGAAGAGTCAGTAGAGACATAAGGGCCAGTGGATCTACCTAAAGACGTTGCAGTGACTAGGAAGAGGCCAGCATGGATTCATGATATGTTGCGGGATGTAGTGAGTCATGTAATTATTTGTGATACTGAGATATTCTTGAGCTACATAGAGTCACATCATTGATTCCACAAACTTCCAGTTATGAGGAGGAGTAGTTGGTTCCACCAGTGGTGAGGTAGATGACCCCACCTAGTACCAGTTCATAGGAAGTGATAATTCAGAGGGATTCATCCCTCAAGATTTAGTAGGGAGGAGAAACCTCCCAGGATATTTCATTGGAGATTAGCCTTCAAAGAAGGTCAATAGATACAGAGAGCATATATGGCTCCAAATATTGTACAGACTCAAAGGGATTCATGTTTCAGAGGGAGCATGGTACTCTAGGATCGATGGATACTTGATGAGATTGTTTTTGACCAAGAAAGATGCAGAATCAGAGTGATCTTGATCTCAGAGATATTCAATTGGCTCAGAGGGAGAGTCGACCATTCAGAGGGAGTTTCCCCTCAGATCCAGGTGGGAGAGAGACATCTTCCAAGAGTAACAGACATGTGTCATGCGTTAAGGGGGCTTCTAGGAGATGTCAGATCTCTTGGGAGGGTACACTTTCTTCAGTATACCTTTCTACAATGACAGAGGAGGCATCTATTCAGGAGGAATGACATATGGATTTTGTCTCAATCAAAAAGGGAGAAACCAGTGAGGTAGACTGAACAACAAAACCTACTTCAGTGACAGAGGGATTTTGAATTATATTTTGAAATGGAGGATATTATCTAGATGTACTATTTCTTGGGATTAGAGGAGTGGCGAGATCATATAAGATATTCCTTGGTCAGGGGATATTGATGAGGTTTGACATGATGGACTACAAGTCCATGGTTACATCTATGGAAGAAAATATAAAGATGTTGAGTGATTCTACTTCAGATTAAGCTTTGGTGGATCCCATGATATATAGGAATTTGATTGGATCCTTGATGTACTTGGTTAACATCAGGCCATATACTTACTTTGCACCTTGATCCAATTTATGGTAGAGTCGAGACACTACCATTGGTTTTAAGAAAAATGTGTGTTGGGGTACCTGCATGGTACAGTTGGATGTTGCCTCAGATATGTCTCAAGTGGTGAAGTGAGGATACAGGGATATACATATTCCGATTGGGAAGGGAGTGTAGTAGACAGATTAGGAACCTTGGGGTGTTTCTTCAACTTGAGATCAATTATGATTTCAGGAAATAAGGTTTCTGTGGCACTTAGTACAACATAGATGGAGTATATCGCAACCAGTGTCACAAGTCAGAAATAAGTATGGCTTCTGAATATTCTTGTAGGACTTCATCTGAGACATGATGCAAAAGGGAGAAGTAAACTCGAGTACATATCCACAGATGAGTAGATTGCGAAACTTATCACCAAACCTATGTCAAAAGGAGAAGTTCGAACACTTCAGGGATAAGCTTGGCATGGTGCATAATGGTTCCCTCACTGAGAGGGAGTGTTGATGTTTTTGGCATACATTCTCCTCTGATGAACATATGACTTGGTTAAGGATAATTACCCAGGTGAAGTATTTATCCTTGATCATAAGATAAGGACTGACAAGACTCTAGGAGAAAATACTTCTCCATATGGATGTACATGGTTAACATTCTTCTCCAATGGCCATGTAATTTGGCTAAGAAGAATTCCATTCTTCTCTGAGGGACATATTGTTTGCTAAGAATAATTATGACACTCTCCTCTGATGGCCATGTAACTTGGCTAAGGAGAGTTTCCTTGGGTGTTGATGTCTCCATGTTCAAGTACCGGGTTAACATTCTTTTCCGATGGCCATATTTTAGCTAATAAGAATGTCATTCTTCTCTGATGGCCATAGTATGGCTAAGAAGAATTCCAACACTCTCCTCTGATGGCCATGTGACTTGTCTAAGGAGAGTGGCCCTGGATTTTGATTTTCTCCATGTCTTAGCATCGGTTTAACATTCTTCTCAAAAGAATGTCATTCTTATTCGATGACCATATTTTGGCTAAGAAGAATGTCGACATTCTCCTCTAATGGCCATTTGGCTAAGGATAATGGATATGGTGTGGTCTCTATCCTTGATCATTTGACAAGGACCGTTTGGAGATCCAAGGTGCTATGTGGGAGAAGCACACATTAACTAGGTACTATGTGTGACAAGTATACATCAACTGAGGGCATGCCAGAGAAGACTACATCCACCAGGATCATGGACAACATTTCTATGGAAAGAATAAATCCAAGGTTGGAGAATGCCTCCCTTGTTGAGAGGGAGTGTTGAATATTTGCAACTTTGGGTAGCCATTCTCTACATTGAAGACCATATAATATCATAGAAGACAAGTCAACCTCACAGGAAAGTAATAAAGTGAAAAGGAAATATCTAATAAGAGAAGTCGGCCCCACATGAAAAGACAAGTTATTTGACAAGTATAAATAGAGGTCATTTCATTTCATTATGACACACAATTCTCTCCTCTCATCTAATGTGCACTAGGCAATTGTTTTGTGCCAGATGTCTCATGCCAGTTTCAATTCTTGGTTACTTTACTTATGCACTATCTTTGGAGAGGTGTTAGGCATGGGGGAAAGATATTATTGGTTATATTATTGAGGCACTAGCTCTTGGAGGAGATATGATTAGGAAGTAATTTCTTTGTATGGTGATGGTGATGTACTGTTAATATCTTGGACTAAATTCTTCTGTAAGAAAGGTTGTTGGGTTTTCTCCCAAGGTTGGGTTTCCCAGGATAAATTCGTGTGTTCTTTTGTTGACTGTGCATGGTTCATATTTCTAGATCTTGTTATTTCCACTGTATTGTTATAGTTGATATTTTTAGTCTATAGTTATTCTATGATAACTGTGGTATAAAAGTAAATATTTTTTATAATCATAAGGAAATAACTATCATATATGAGAATCATGAAAAATCAGCAAGGGCTTGGCTTAGTCTCTTGTTGGAGTGTCTTAGGCATGGTGCATGATAGAGAGACGTAAAGGTGAGGTAGGGTAGTCCACACGATGGGGATAAGGCTATGAAAGTTAGGCTTATGTTACGACAAAGTGACTTGGGTGTATGAGAAAGTAGGCAAGTCAAGATGTGACTTACCCAAATTCTTGTATATCTAGTTGTTGAGTTGTGAGTTCCTCTTTGTAAGAATTGTAACATCAATTGTATATAAATACTTATACAATTGTTAGGCATGGTTTGTTCCACCTAAAAATACTTGTCTCACAACAACAAAACAAGACATTAGTGCCTAGAATAGCATCAGAATTTAGTGTTTTTGAGTGCATGAATTGGGCTCAATGGTTGACACAAAATTCGACACCAAATGGCGTGTTCAGTTAGGTGACAGAATTAACATCGAATTCAGAACCTAGAGTAGATAAACTTTTGCATCGGATATAGCGCTTAAAATAGTGTCGGATTTAGTGCCAATTTTGTTTCCTTCTGTACTTCTAGTTTTTCTCACAAATATGCTTCATGTTTTGCTTATGGTATAGTGTCAAAAATAGCTTCTGGTTTGGCTTCCAAATGTATACCAATATTTTCTTCCATTATTGCATTTTTTTTCCTTCTAAAATGGCTTCCATGATTGCGTCTTTTGTTGCTTCTAAAATTGCTTCCATTTTTTCTTCTTTGCTTTCTACCTGAATTGCTTCTTTTTTTGCTTCGTAGTTAGTGCCAAGTTTTTCTTCCAATATTGCTTCTGGTTTGGCTTCCATTGCTGCTTCATTTTTTTCTTCCAAAAATGCTTCTTTTTTTTCTTCTGAAGTGCCACCAGGTTTTGCTCCTTAATTGGCACCAAATTTTTCTTCAAAAATTGCTTCCTTGTTAGTTCCATGGTTTGCTTCCTTTTAGTTCCAAGGTTTGCTTCCTTTTTAACACTTGGTTTTTCTTCCTTTTTAGGTCTAGGTTTTTCTTCCTTTTAGTGTTGGGATTTGCTTCTTAATTATCATCCAGTTTTTCTTCTTGTTAAGCAACCAATTTAGCTTCCTACATAGATCAAAAAATAGCTCCAAGTATGGCTTCCAATTTAATGTCGATTTTTACTTCAAGCCACATTTTGCTTCCATTTTAACAACTCATGTTGCTTCCTTTGCAACTTCCATTTATTAATTTAATATTTTTTATTTAAATTTAATTAGTTAAATATATCATGCCTCTTAAAAAACTTATATTATTATAGAGTAAGTCATATTGCATTTGAATTATTTTATAGGATAGCATTTATAAAGATTTTTTTAGAGAAACAGACATCCATACAAACTAACAACATCATTATACTTATTAAATCTTCATCAAAATAAAATCTACAACATACATTATATATAAAATAACAAGACAATGATTATAATATTATCATCATCTATAATTAAAACAAGTGAGTCAAATATACC
>JASDQU010735658.1:87526-98327 GCA_032191745.1 Picea mariana
ATATGGTACTGTAGGTGAAAATGATACATATGATAGTAAACATGAAAAGAGGCATCATAACTATATATCAACAATGATCCATGATGGATTCTATATGATAAATGTCAGTAGCTACTACCAACAACTGACTCATCGTCATCATCACTATCATGATCATCATCAATGTGATCATCATCGTCGTCTGCCTCGGTGTCTTTTGCATCTGCCTCCTCCTCATCATCTCCCATGTCTATATCAGACCCATTATAATATGGATCTATCTCATGAGGATCAACTAGATCTTCTGGAAGACCCGTGTTCTACAAAAAAAACATTCAAAATGAAAAGTTATTATTTATTTCATGCAATAATTAATTTTTATGTTATATTTCTAATATTACAACATATGAAACAAAACCATAATCATATTATATCATATCAAAGTGCACATACCATAATAAAATTTCAAATAAGTTACATATAAGATGTCATTCCAATGATGTAAAACATGCAACAATTCCAATAAACGTTAGTAAAGATCATAAAAAAAATTGTTATACAATTTAACTATCAACTATAAATTTTATTACATAATCGTAAGTGCCAACCCTTTCCATTTTGTGCTATATATGATTATATTTTCCTCAAGTATTCTTTGAGAGTTAATTGGTCTATATATCTTCTTCTCTAATATTTCACAAACAAATATTTTTCTAGGACATTTTGGCATTGTAATATGCTTCAAAGGTCCTTTTAGAATTAACTAGTCTATAGGTAATTATGAAGATGATCTCTATACTTATTCAACTAGACCACATCCAAATGTCAATCCTTCCAAATAAATAATTTGCATGTTTATTTCAAACAATATTCACTTCCAGACATGTTCTTGCACATATGGAATGCCCAACCTTGAATACATTAAAACAATGAAACATTTGGATTAAGGAGTCCAATTTATGAAACCGTGCCTTGGGAGAAGATGGATATTGTGGTCACCTAGTCCATGCCTAAAAAATCTTGAATCATCTCACATAACTCAAAAATGTTGATTCATTAGGTTTTTATGCCCCAAGGAGGTATTGGCCAAGAGTCCCTAAAATGGTTTGGGACGCGACTTGCAACTACGCATAAAATGAAAACAAAGACTCGGATTGAGGAACTGTCGACTCCGATGGATTCCTGGCATAAGTTTTTAGCTAGAGCACCCCTCACTCCTAGGTTCCATGCCTCATAAGTTTCTTTACTCATTGATTTCGAGAACTAGGGTTTTTCTCAGTTAGAAGCAATGCAACATTTCAATTAAGGGGTCCAATTTATGAAAATGTGCCTCGGGAGTGGATGAATAATGTGGTCACCTAGTCCATTAAACAATCTTTCAACATCTCATGAAACTAAAAAAATGTTTCTTCATTAGGTTTTTATGGCCCAAGGAGGAATTGGCCAAGAGTCCCCGAAATGGTTTGGGATGTGGCTTGCAACTAGGAATAAAACAAAAACCAAGACTCATATTGCAGAATCGTCAAATACATTGGTTTCTTGGCATGCGATTTTAGCTATAGCACCCCTCACTCCCAGGTGCCATACCTCAGAGGTTTCTTTATTCATAGATTTCGATAACTAGGGTTTCTCCTAGTAAGAAGCAATGCAAAATTTGGGTTAAGGGGTCCAATTTATGAAACTGTGCCTCAAGAGCAGATGGACTATGTGGTAACCTATTCCATGCCTAAACAAGCTTGCAACTTCTCATGGAACTCAAAAATGTTTCTCCGTTAGTTTTTTATGACCCAAGGAGGTATTGGCCAAGAGTCCCTAAAATGGTTTGGGATGAAGCTTGCAACTGCGCATAAAATGAAAACTGAGACTTTGATTAAGGAACTATCAAATCCATTGGATTCTTCACATAAGATTTCAGCTAGAACACCCCTCACTCCCAGGTTCCATGCCTCGAAATTTGCTTTACTCATTGATTTCGAGAACTAGTGTTTTTCTTAGCTAGAAGCAATGAAACATTTGGACTAATGGGTCCAATTAATGAAACCATGCCTTGGGAGAAGATGGAAAAACTGGTCACTTAGACCATGGCTAAACAAGTTTGCAACATCTCACATAATTAAAAAATGATGCTCCGTTAGGTTTTTATCCCCCAATGAGGTATTGGCCAAGATTCCCCGAAATGGTTTGGGATGAGACTTGCAACTGGGCATAAAACAAAAACCTATACTCGGATTGAGGAATCATTGAACCCAATGTATTCTTGGCATAGGATTTTAGCTAGAGCACCCCTCACTCCCGTGTCCCATGCCTTGTAATTTTCTTTATTCATCGATTTTGAGAACTAGGGTTTTGCTCAGTAAGAAGCAATGCAACATTTGGATTAAGGGGTCCAATTTATGAAACCGTGCCTCAGGAGTGGATGGACAATGTGGTCACCTAGTCCATGCCTAAACAATCTTACAACATCTCATGGAACTGAAAAATGATGCTCCTTTAGGTTTTTATGCCCCGAGGAGGAATTGGCAAAGAGTCCTTGAAATGGTTTGGGATGCGACTTGAAACTAGGAATAAAACAAAAAATGAGACTCAGATTGAGGAACCCTCACCTCTATTATATTCCTGACATACAATTTTAGCTAGAGAAAGCCTCACTCTCAGGTCCCATGCCTCAAAGGTTTCTTTATTCATCGATTTTGAGAACTAGGGTTTTTCTCAGTAAGAAGCAATGCAACATTTTGATTAAGGGATCCAATTTATGAAAATGTGCCTCAAGAGTGGATGGAAAAATTTATCACCTATTCCATTCCTAAACAATCTTGCGACATCTCACGAAACTCAAAAATGTTGCTCCATTAGGTTTGTATGCCTCGAGGAGGAATTGGCTAAGAGACCCCGAAACGGTTTGGGATGCAGCTTGCAACTGGGAATAAAAAGAATTAGAGAATCATATTGCAGAACCATCGACTCTGTTGGATTCCAAGCATACTATTTCAGCTAGAGCACCCCTCACTCCTGGGTCCCATGCCTCAAAGGTTTCTTTATTCATCGATTTTGAGAACTAGGGTTTCACCCAGTAAGAAACAATGCAACATTTGGATTAAGGGGTCCAATTTATGAAACCGTTCCTCGAGAATGGATGGATAAAGTGATCACCTATTCCATGCCTAAACAATATTGAAACATCTCACGAAACTCAAAAGTGATGCTCTGTTAGGTTTTTATGCGCGAAGGAGGTATTAGCCAAGATTCCCCAAAATGGTTTGGGATGCGACTTGCAATTGGGCATAAAATGAAAATATAGACTTGGATTTAGGAACCGATGACTCCGTTGGATTCCTAGCATAGGATTTCAGCTAGAGCACCCTTCACTCCTAGGTCCCATGCCTAAGAAGTTGTTTTATATATCGATTTTGAGAACTAGGGTTTGGATCAGTAAGAAGCAATGCAACATTTGGATTAAGGGGTTTAATTTATGAAACCGTGCCTCAGGAGCGGATGGAAAATGTGATCACCTATACCATTCCTAAACAAGATTGCAACATCTCATCGAACTAAAAAATGTTTCCCTGTTAGGTTTTTATGCCCCAAGGAGGAATTGGCCAAGAATCCCCGAAATGGTTTGGGATGCGACTTGCAACGAGGAATAAAACAAAAACCGTGATTCATATTGAAAAATCATTGGTTTCGTTGGATTCTTGGTATACAATTTAAACTAGATCGCCCCTCACTCCTGGGTCCTATGCCTCAGAGGTTTCTTTATTAATCAATTTCTAGAACTAGGGTTTCACCCAGTAAGAAGCAATGAAACATTTCTATTAAGGGGTCCAGTTTATGAAATTATGCCTCAGGAGTGGATGGACAATGGGTTCACCTAGTCCATGCCTAAACAAGCTTGCAACATCTCATGAAACTTAAAAATTTTGCTCTGCTAGGTTTTTATGCTCTAAGGAGGAATTGGCCAAGAGTCCCTGAAATGGTTTGGGATGTGGATTTCAACTGCGTATAAAAATAAAACCGAGAATTGGATTGAGAAACCTTCGACTCAGTTAGATTCATGGCATATTATTTTAGCTATATCACCCCTCACTCTTGAGTCCCATGCCTCATAGGTTGCTTTATTCGTCAATTTCGAGAAATAGGGTTTCTCCCAGTAAGAAGAAATGCAGCATTTCGATTAAGGGGTCCAATTTATGAAACCCTTCCTCAGGAGTGGATGGACAATGTGGTCACCTAGTCATGTCTAAACAAGCTTCCATCATCTCACGAAATTCAAAAATAATTCCCTGTTAAGTTTTTATGCCCCAAGGAGGAATTGACTAAGATTCCTCGAAATGGTTTGGGATGCGGCTTGCAACTAGGAATAAAATGAAAATCGATATTTATATTGAAGAACCATCGACTATGTTGGTTTCTTGGCATATGATTTTAGTTAGAGCACCACTCACTCTCGGGTCCCATGCCTTAGAGGTTGTTTTATTCATCGATTTCGAGAACTAGGGTTTCACCTAGTAAGAATCAATAGAACATTTGGATTAAGGGGTCCAATTTATGAAATCGTGCCTCAGGAGCATATGGACAATGTGGTCACCTAGTCCATGCCCAAAAAATATTGCAGCATCTCACATAACTCAAAAATGTTGATCCGTTAGGTTTTTATGCCCCAAGAAGGTATTGGCCAAGAGTCCCTGAAATGGTTTGGGATGTGGCTTGAAACTATGAATAAAATGAAAACCGAGACTCGGATTGAGGAACCATCAAATCTGTTAGATTCTTTGCATACGATTTTAGCTAGAACTCCCCTCACTCCCGGGTGCCATGCCTAAGAAGTTGCTTTACTCATCGATTTCGATAACTAGGGTTTTTCTCAGTTAGAAGCAATGCAACATTTGGATTAAGGGGTCCAATTTATGAAACTGTGCCTTGGGAGTGGATGGAAAAATTGGTCACTTAGACCATGCATAAAAAATCGTGCAACTTATCCCCCTAGGAGGTATTGGCCAAGAGTCCTTGAAATGGTTTTGGATGTGACTTGCAACTGGGCATAAAACTAAAAATGAGACTCAGATTTAGGAATCATCGACTTTGTTGGATTCCTCACATAGGATTTCAACTAGAGCATCCATCAGTCCTGGGTCCCATTCCTTGGAAGTTGTTTTATTCATTGATTTCGAGAACTAGGGTTTTGCTCAGTAAGCAGAGATGCAACATTTGGATTAATGGGTCCAATTTATGAAACCATGCCTCAAGAGCGGATGGATAATATGGTCACCTAGTCCATGCCTAAACAATCTTGTAACATCTCATGGAACTCAAAAATGCTACTCTATTAGGTTTTTATGCCCCGAGGAGGAATTGGCCAAGAGTCCCCGAAATGGTTTGGGATGCGACTTGCAACTGGGCATAAAATGAAATTCGAGACTTGGATTGAGGAACCTTCGATGTATCACCATTTTTCTATTTTATTTGTACTTTTATTCTTGGGATAAGATGTTGGTTTTCATGAGGAAAACCTAGGATAAGTTATGATGTTTAAAAAATATGTCCTTGTTGGGAGCTTGCTCTTGTAAGATGCTTGGGTTTGTTCTTGTGAGTTAGACATTGGATATGATGAAATCATTGATAATATTATGATTATTACTATTTACAATTGAGTTAGAGATGTAGAAGGAGCAACAATAGTCTCTTTTTCTCCTTTATTCATTCTATTTTTTACTTTTTCACTCGTTTCAGGAACTAGGGTTTCTTGAGCATTCTTGAAGTATAGGGTGTCAGGGTTTCTACTCTAAGGAGGTAAGGAGTTAGGTTTTGATGAAAAACCCTAGGGTTGTACCTAATGAGGAGGAAGAGAAAAGCAGATGCCTTGCATGAGGCCAAGGAGGACTTGTTAGTGTGATATTTTCTTATTGGAGTCTCTTCATTGGAGCTAGGGATTTTTCATTTTTACCTGGCTAGGGTTTTGGAGAGCTCAGAGGGTTCTTCTTGCCTATAGTAAGAATCCAAAAGTACGTACTTGAAATTCATATCCTATACATATGTATAAAGTTTTCATCTATCCAAAATTTTCTTTGGATAATTTGGAATTATACGGAAGGGCATTGACATATAAGAAACATGGGGCTACTTGGATCTCTTACACAAAGGCTTGTACTTGACTTATGCTAGCTTGGGTTGAGGGGGTGGACATGTAGGTGGGAGGACCCAGAAATGGCACATTGAATTGAAGAGGGATTTGATGATTGGATCCCTTGGAAGAGGAGTGTTGGACCTTGAATGAGGAGTTCTCTTGTCTTAGATATTTTCTTGTGGATCCTCATAACCTTAGAGCTTGACATTTGTCACCTGTAGGAGGATTTCTTCACATGTGTGGGATTACTTGTTTGTAGTAGGTTGGTTGTAAGGTTTTAAGCCCACTTTCATATTGTTGGCCTTCATTACCTATCTATATGTAAAGGAAGGAGATATTTCTTTCATAATTGTCAACATCATTGTCCTCTTTTCTTTGTACTTGTCTTCTTGGAGTAAGACACTGGTGTTCATGAGGAAAACCTAGCAGAAGTTATGATGTTTAAAGAACATGTCCATTGTTGGGAGCTTGCTCTTGTAAGATGCTTGGGTTTGTTCTTGTGAGTTATATATTGGAGATGATGAAATCATTGATAATATTATGCTTATTATTATTTACAATTGAGTTAGAGATGTAGGAGAAAGCAATGTTAATCTATTTTTCTCCTTTATTCATTCTATTTTTTACTTTTTCACTCATTTCCAAAAGTACGTACTTGAACTTCGTCTCCTATACATATATATGATTTTTTCTTGGGAGAAGAGATAGTATCCTTTGAAAGGTAGTGTCTACTTAATTTATTGTTGATTTTTCATTTTAGTATCAATTCTGAATGTGTAAGATGACTCTCAGTATTATAGGGTGTGACACGTTGGAATGAGATTCCAATTTTTCTCTTCAAAAGCTTAGGTTACAAATTATTATGGAGGAAGCCAATATTTGAGAGCATGTCATGAAAGTGGTTCTAAAACTTGTCAATCCAACATAATTATATGCTCACCATAACAAGGCCAAGGAAAATAGAATCATCATTGATTCAATGAAGGATCATGTAGCGCACCCGCTACGCCACTTTCTGATACTATGTTTAATCACTCTGATACCAATTTGTACACACCATTTGTACAAAGCTCATACAGATATCATATATCCAATGCATTTAACAAATAAACACATTTAACTCAGAGTAAAACATATCATTACTGCTATAATTAAACAATCCATGGTATTCCATATTAATTCGTATACATAGCGGAAAACATGATAACATTTACAGTAGAGACATGATAAAATGCGATAATACATAGTTAGACACTTATCTTTTAACAATGGTGGAATCCACCAACCAAATGCAGGCCTTCCACGAACCTCCCAGCCTTAGACCGCACTGCTCATCAACTCAGCAGTGGATCACCCCCGAGCTGGGACTAAGCTCCACCCCAAGGCAAGGAATCTAGGTTCAGGTTGAGGTTACAGGGAAAATAGTCACACACAACCACAAGGACGGAATGCTCTCCCAGGAATCTCCCACGCTCACTGCCCACAGACCCTCATTCCCCACATGCCTGTTCCACCCCAGGAGAATGAACCTTCTCTGTCACCTGGACAGTCCTTCGGCTGCCAATCTCCCTTACCTTGGGTTACAGGAACAGACCGGACCGGAAGTCTCCGGGCTCTATGGCAGCTACAGGGCTCCTTCCAGGAGTTCTCTCCTTCCCTTGCACACTCTCTCACCTGGAGGGAGTCACTCACAGGCCAACAAGCCTCACGCAGTCCAGTACTGCGTAGTCTTAATAATCCCACGGGAAAACAGACACAGGATTTCCAAAAACTGGTTCGGCAATCACAGGATGGCTTCACAGTCACAGCTTCAGAACAGGGAATGCTCGCATAGGCTCGCTCATCTTTCCCCAGCAAGCAAGACTCTTCCCCGTAATCAACACAGGCTTCTCGTAGGCTGGGGTTACACGCACGGGATTTCTCAGAATCAGACACAGACATTCGAATCATAGGGTATCCCCCCCAAGGTTCTCTCCAGGAGTTAGGTTAGTCACACTGCTCAGAGCTCCGTACGCATTCAGACAATCTAGTGGAATGGGAATCAAAACCTTCTCACGGCTCACCCTGTCCGTTTTATTCGCATGCAGCAGGGTTGACACTTGTTACCCATGGAACTGCATGCGCTCCACCAGCACACGTTCCTCCCACCACTTGGGAATTCACGTGTCCTTCCAAAAAGACTTAGGATAAAAACATATGATGTACATATCTTTTGGAATAATATTAAAATATTATTCCAAGGCTTAAGCCCCCCCTAGGATTATCCCCTAGACTCAACACTTAGCCCCTTTCCCACCTTCCAGCCCCTAATTCCTTTCCCACTTTGTGGATGCTCAGTCCCCCTTCACTCATTCATCGTGGTCGGTCTGCACCTGGCGGTGTTTATATTTTATTAAACGTTTTGCATACATACAAGTACAACAATAGGCTCCTGGCCTTCAACACTTAGGCTCCCAGGCCTAACAAACACATAAGCCTCTAGCTTATACAAACTTGGCTCACCAGCCTATAAAACATAATTACAATTCCTTTCAAAACATGGTTTACAACGGGGCTCGGCCTTGGGGACACTACAGATCATTCCATCTCTCATATTGCAAAGAGGATGACATGTAAGGACATGTTTGGATCTTTGATTGAGTTGTTTCAAAGCTCTTGTTTTTTCGATAGATTCTCTTGTGAAACATAAAAAATCAATATAAATTCAGACAAGAGTGCCCATAAAGGGAGGGAAGAGCTTCTAGTGATAGGAGTTGAGGGTTTTAAGCAAGTAAAATAATACTAAACTAAAAGAAACAATTAAATTTGTATAAAAATGTAAAGTGCTTGAATGGGAAAATTCATGAGATTTTGCAAAAAACGCTCTATTATGTGGGTAGTGTGATAGGTTCGATAGGAATAAATCACACATGAGACCCATCAAGGAGACTCGAGACTATTGAGATCCAAGTCTATTAATAATGAACCAGGATAACTCAAGTCGAGGGGCACTCCACTAGACTAGTTTAATGAAATGGATATGGCCTACATATCAAACTAGGTAGTCAATGTCAACACTCTTTGTTATCCTTTTGTGGTTCCCTCCAATAAAGGTATATGGTGAGACTAGCACTAGAACAACTAGTTTAATGCAACAATTCAATGTTGGTAAGGGCCAAGTGTAAAGGAGGAGACCAATTAAAAAGAAAAAATTCAAGTTGGAAAAAGAGATGGGAAGGAAGAAAAAACCACCATACAAGGTTAGAGCACCTTCAAAAAACCATCATAGGGTAGATTAACATGAAAGTTCAAGTTTTTTGTGCTCCATTTTTCCCCCACATTGAAAAAAAAAATCTCTATTTAATGAAATCATGGTTACCACCATTTTTAACCATTCACATCCAATTGATGATCCAAGGGAGAGAAGGCCCTATGAATGTTGGATGATAATCCAACTTATCCAAATAGTACGAAAGTATAAATAAATTAAACGGAAGGTTCAAATACCTACTAGGAAAACTATGTTTGTTATTAAGAGCCACAAAACAAGGGTTAGTATTCCCAAAGTCCATAAATTGCAAGGAAAATTCCACAAGTTCATAAAATTCAAAGGAAATAAAGGGAAAGGATGGTCAAATGGGGATCCATTGACAAAAACTAGGGCAAAAACAAGGAAAGGGATCCTTCAGTACTATTGATACCTTGTTCTCCATCCAGATTACAAAGTCGGTCCAATTTTTGTTTTGTAACATTTCGTTTTCAAAATATGTAGGATGTCGACCATATTTGTTCTCCTATCAAAACATGGCACATGGACTAGTTAAACTAATAAATATGTAATAACTTACTTTTTTCTAGGAAATAAAAAAATATAGCATTGCACATAATAAATATACTTACAAACATGTAGATAAAGGCCTGTAGACATTTTTGGCCACTATGATGCGTGGCACGAAGTTTTGCAAGTCTAGATTTGGAGGCCTTGTCCTGAAACATACACTAAGTCAATTTAAATATGCACAAATAAAATATAAAAATCATTTAATAAATTTGATATAATATTATGAGAAAATTCAAATACCTAGGTACTCTTCTCACCGAAGTTCCTCCATGCATCCAACTTTTGATATGATTTTACAAGTTATTTCCATACTTTTAAACTGACATCAATTGGCCTTTTTTTGAGCCTTTGCTCGGGTGGGAGTTTTTTTATCTTCTTTGTTTGGTTGCACCTAAATCTCTTGCAATTCTGAGACATTTGTATTTTCACCTTTTTTAATGACCAAACTACGCCAAATTCAGACTCCATGTTGTGAATTACAACTTTTTGCAGGTGCATTGGTATCTTTGAGAACAAAAAATGGAGATGGTCTTTGAACCATTTAAGGCATGATTCCTTCAACCTGTTCACAAAAACCTTCAGAGCATCTGACACTCATATTTTACCTAAAACCATGTCATATTCTATCCTTGTATCATAGGTACCAATGCAAGATCCAAAACATGGCGTGGTGGAAGAATTTTGGGTCCCAGGAGTGGCTTCGACATTGGAGGCCTCTGCTCTCTTTTCCAAATTATTAGAGGTTATCATAAATGATTTCCTCCTTGATATTCTACTTGATCCAGGAGTGGTTGGGGAATCAATTGATTTCCTTTGACATGGTTGATTTGCTTGCAATGTTTCAGGGGTGTTAGTAGATCATTTTTCTATGTATCTTGCAA
>JASDQU010735658.1:132630-146177 GCA_032191745.1 Picea mariana
AAAAAAAAAATTAGTTCAATCTAAGCTCAAATCAATTTACCTTTGTCTCAACTCGTCTTAGCTCGATATTAGCTCTGTCCATCTCAATTCCACCTCGCTTTTGGCAAGTTTCACCTCTGTTCGACCTCAGGAAACCCCAACCCATGATTTGATCGCACCCCTGTCTTTTGAAAATGCATTTTCTTTATGGCCCACGGGATTTTCTTATTTTTTTTTGGTTGAACCACCAATCGACAGTAAATTCAGCGCAATCGACTCTGATTTTAGCGCCGAATTTGGGCGTCAACGTAATCTCTTTGGGGTGAAAGATTTGGCACAAAAATCGCCTAGTGTAGCACCTAAACTAGGAGACTTAGAGACAAGGGACAAGTAGCAGTTGGCCATTGAGTGAATCCACCAACTCACATTTTACAAACAATATTGAGCAATAAGAAACCCCAATTAATATATAATTCTAGACAAAATATGATTTCTTAGACTTTAATTACAATTGATGAGAGTGGAGGAGGTCATGCATAATTTTCACATGTTGAGTATGGGTATCCCATGTCTAGATAAAAAAATAATATCAACAATATATATCACAATAATATTTCCCAAATGCGGTCTAAAAATATCATTGATAATTTTCATGAATATTGATGGAGAATTGCTAAGATTGAATGGCATTACAATCCATTCATACATAACAAATTTGGTTTTGAAGGTGTTTTTAATGCATCACATGAATTGATTCATGCATGATCATACTTGAAGGTGAGATTATTTTTGGTTAAATACAAATAACCCTTACATTGATCAAAGAGATCCTTGATACATGGCAAAGGGTATATATTTTTTTATTGTAATCTTATTAAGGGCATGATAATTTGTTACAAGACTACATTCATTCTTTTCTTTCTTTGTAATAATAAATGCTAGTGAGCCACAAGAAGAGGTACTTGGTTGAATTTGTCCTTCATTGATGAGTCTAAATAGTTTCCTAATTTCATTGTGCTCAACCATCAAGAAGTAGTATGTGGGTTAATTAGGAAGGGAAACACATGGAATGAGATTAATAGAAAGTTGGATGGGACAAAGTGGAGATAGGCAATGAGGCAAAATGAAAACATTGTTGTAGGTGTCTAGAATAGCTTGGAGTGTAGGGGGAGGAGGCTTGTTGAATTTATCTACCTTGAGTTATTGAATGACACATAAAGGTAGTAGTTGAGTAAGTTTTGATGAAAAAAAATAGTGCATATTAATAAATGGGGTTTGTAAGGATATGGAGGTGTGGTAGAACATAATTGGAAGCATCGACATAGGATCTCATTAGTATATGTGTTTTGATTCCCATAATGGATGGCTTGTGATTAATATAACAAGGCTATCCTAAGATCATATATGTGTAGTCTAGTGGAATTGCATCACAATCTATTGTGTTAATGAAATGTTCAATGGAAAAGGTAATTTGGTGGCATTGTGTGATGAGGATAGAGGTTCCCTAAATGTTGACCCATCCTAGATGGTAGGGTTGAGGATGGGGTATAAAAATAATATGAAGTTCATAAAATAGCTCATGGGATGTGAGATTTCATTCACAACCATCGTCAATAATCAATTGGGATAGGTATTGTTTGATTTGGCAATTGTGATGGTAGAGAGAGGAGTTAGTGTTTGGGGAAGAGGTGGTCATTGAGGCAAGAACTTTATAATGGTTGGAGGGGTTGTATAAATCAAGGAGATCTAGTTTTGGAGGTGAAGTTTTGGCTATGATTTTAGCAAGTAAACATAAATTCATTGAGATCTTGCAAGGAATGCAAATCCATGATATCATGTGTGAAGGTATGGTGAAAAATATAGAATTTAGGGTTATTTGGGGTGATGAAAAAGGGTTGAGTGCAAGGAAAAAAACCAATAGGTTTAGTAGACTGCTAGAAAGGGTGTTTGCAGACATTCCACTTTTCCACAAAAAATAACACACTTAAAATCCTCATTAAGAGTGATGTTAGTAAATAAGAGAACAACATGTCATATAGAAGGTAGTAAACGACAATTAAATTTGATAGAACCACAACGATGTTGGCCTGGGTCTGATTACATAATCTCTCACTAATATTTTGGCATGAGAAAAACTTAATTACAATTAAAATCTCCCTTGGTTAGTACATTGGTAGGGTGGATCCAAAGCTAACATAATACTCATGTGTTCACATCTATATGGAATTTGACTTGGAGAAGGGGATCTCTAAAGTGATTCAACTCAAATTGGAAGGATCGATCTACATACAAGCACTACAAGGAAAAGACCCTCTAGCAGAGGATTTTAGTGTTTAAAAATTGTCAAAAACCTCCGTGAAAACATCCAGTTTTGGTAGTGGATGGTTTTGCGGATATTATAACAAAACTTCATTATAAGTAAAAAAAATTGGGCGGGCGAAGGTTGTAGTGGATATTTTTCCATGCGGTGTGATTCATAGGCCATATGCATCGGTGTGCTTAAAACATTAATGCACCGGTGCCTACATTGCAAAATAGGCACCGGGCGAGTCCTAAAATATTGGAGCCCTGGTGCATTTATACAAACTACATCCTAGTGCTTTAATAAAAACAATGCACCAGCCAAATCTATGATACCAAGCATCAGTGCATTCTTGAACTTAAATCCCTGGTGCTCACATGTCAACCAAAGCACTGAGGTTGTCCAAGAAATATGGGGCACCGGTGCTCTTATAAACATAAATGCACTGGTTCCTTAATAGGAATAAAGAACTTGGAAAATCTATGATAACATTTACCGATGTGTTAAGAAACAAACAAGACCGGTGCATGATGTCGAGAAGGTTCTAATGCGGACTCATGAAAGAGAAGCACCGATGCGCTTATAAAGTGAACACACCAATAAGCCGTATTATTATTATAATTTTTGGTTAAAATATTATTAATATCGATGCTTTTTCAATTTATGTCAGCACCGGTGTGTATTATGTTACAACACCAGTGCATGTTATAATTAAAGGCACCGATACTTTTTATCATTGAACGCACCGGTTGTCATTTTCTCTTTTCAGAAGCATCAACCTATGACAATGCACAATTATTGTTATTTTTTAATTCCATTGTTTATCAAAAAATTGACATCTATCTTACAATAATATTCATATAAATTAAATTTTGATTAGTGCATTTGGATATGATGTTTGTATTATCTTGTTATATCATCAGTGTTCGCATCTCTTCGTTATAATATTTAATCATCCATATATTTCTTCAACGATGTAACATTTCAGAGGAACATTGGACAACACAAAAGAATAAAATAGAACATGTTTTATTATATATGAATAAGAGGCTCTTTGTCATACAAAATGGGACCTTTATTGGTAGCCCCTTGTCTTTCAATTGGGATAGTACTATGTCCATTACATTAAACAAAATGTCTGATTTTCATAGACAATTATTTCAAAAAATACAACAACTTGCATTGATATCCAAATATATTGATCATCATTCTTCGTTGGAACAGTTGTCAGATGTTCTCGAGCCACTTCCATGACTTGGGTTATTTGGTTGAATGTTTTGTTGATTGGCTCGATTGTTTTCCTCTTCTTTAAATGATTCCATCTACAAAAATAAAAAGAAAGTGTAATGAGTGTATCCACATTGGTGAGAATAATGAAAATTGAAATAAATAATACACATGAATGTAAATTGAAAAGTGACATACCATAGCAAAAATCGAGTCTTGAATGATACACATTTTTTAAAACAAAATTTCATGCCTTCTGTCAACAACTCTTCTATTGGCACATTCCCATACTTTGTTTCCTGTGGTTTTAATATACCCCATAATAAATTATAGATTCAATATAAAATAATTTTTTTGTTCCATTAATTATAAAATGAGAGAACTAAAAGAACATAGATACTCACAAATTCCACAATTAATTTTTGATATGCCAACATATACTCACAAACCTTACTTATCCCAATGTCAATCAATTCTTGTGATGGCTCTTCTTTGTATGATAACACCTATTTGAAGACATTCAAGGATGGTTGTTGTAAAACAACTTAAAATATACAAAAATGAAATCTTAAGTTAATGTTATAAGGAAATAACTATTACTCACAAACTTTGTTATCAACCCTTTTCCTCCTTGTCGTCCCATTTTGTGTGTTGAATGAGTTCCATTTTGTTTTCTTTTCTGCAAGAAAATACTTGAAAATAAATAATTAATGCTAAATTATTTATTTATATGTACCTAATAGAAAAATTCAATGATTTCATACATTTGAAGCACGTTCTTGTTGAGATGGCTCCTCCCGTGATGCAATTATGTCCATTTCTTTTACCATCTCCTTGTACACTTTTTTTTTATATTCCTACTGGCATATTTCGGATATCATCGCGTTGATCCTTTGAGATTTTCATAATCTTCATGAAAAAAGTAACACGAAAATTAAATATTTTTATATTGATATATGAAAACTAAATATAACAAGATTGATATTAATAAATTAGGAATGATTTGTAGTAATATATACATATTCTAGAAAAGTATTTTTAGGACTATTACTTTTTGAATGATTATTTTTCGTTATTGTATGTTTTTTTTATTGCAAGTCTGACAGGTCTCATTGACCATTGCTCTGGAAACACTTCATGTAGTTTAGATATAACCTGGTTCTTTGAATCATTGGATTGATTTATGTATTGTAAGTGGAAAGTATGTCTATACATTCATTCCACTATATCCCTCATAGTTTTGTAAAACTTTTCCCCCCTTTCATTAACTTCCAACACCACTCCAGATGAGCTAAGGACAAATTCATCATCATTTACATCTTCTATAATTTTTATTTTCTTAGGACAACATTTCGTTCCTTTGTTGTTGGTCTCATCTGTAGAAAATTAAACATATGTGAATTAATAGATTGTTTTGAACATGTTATCTAATAATTTTAAGTTAAACATTAATGAAATTTAAAAAACAAAACTCATATTGAATATAATTTTTTCATTCACTTGGTTCATCATTTTGCAATTTTTCCATCAAGATTTTACGCTCTTCCGCACTTAGATCACAAAGAATATTATCGAGTTTCCTCATTTTATGAATCTGCAGGACACACACTAACCAATACATATTAGTTAAACTTACATATAGTTCAAACATATTAACTTTTTACAGAATTTACAAAGAACTTGCATTTTTAACATATTAATTTTGTATAGAATTTACAAAGAACTCCCTTTTTTCCTTTCTGGATGTGTTATCTTTGTATCCATCATAATTTTTGTTACTTTAACTATTCTCATACATTTGTTTATCAATATACAACCTATATGATTCAATACAGAAGATATTAAATATATTTTATAAATAAATCACATAATTTTCACTAAAAAAAGTATCCTGGTGCGTTGTATTAATATTAAAGCACATGTGCGTTACATGTTATCAAACACACCGCTATAAAAAAATATTTAAAAGAACAATAAATTAGAGCGGTGCACAATATATCGTTAACAACACCAATGTGTTTAATGTTAAAAATGCACCGATAAAAAATATTTTAAAAAACATTAAATTACAATGGTGCGATAAGTATTGTTAACAACACTGTTCCAATTGAAAAAAAAAAAAAATACCATAAACAAATAAATTTACACATCCATGAACAATTTTTTTTAATTATTTGTGGCATAGTCGGTGTGTTTGTATATGTAAGTGCACCAGTGCATTATATTACATACAATGCACCGATTACCCGAAACTGTTTTTAAAAAAAACGTGACAAGGCCGAGAGGGTTTGGATCCAATGCATCACATGTCAAACACCTTTTATATGGAAACATAAACCCATTAAATCTAAAAACCTAAAATGAAAAGATATAATTATGAAGTGATAGAGGGAGTTAAACCCTAAGTTGAAGTTTTGCAGTCACACAAACAAGAAGAAGCAAGGGTTTAAGGTAAGTATGAATTTATTATTATTATTATTATTTTCTGAATCACAAAACCCTTTAATTTCTAATTTTCTGAATAATTTTGTTGCTCCAAAAGGGTTTTGAATGAATTACCATACCCTTCCAATTCTGATCTTCTGAATAACTCTGCTTTCAAAAGTATTGATATGTTGCTACACAATGCTCCCCTGCATGTCTCTCTTGCAAATATGTACCCTGTCAATTTTGGCAAAATAATAAAATATTGAAAAGCTTAATACCCATGAAATAATTTATGAAAATTGTTTTAAATGAATCACCATAATTACCTTCAAATTCTGATCTTCTAAATAAATCATGTTGTTCTAAAGTATTATGTTGCTCCACATGGCTTTCTTGCAAATCTTTCCACTGTAATTTTTGGTAAAATAATGAAACAATGAATAAGCTTTTACTATTTAAATGACTTTATGAAATTAGATTTTAAATTCCTGTTGTAAAAAAAATTGTCGCGGTTTTTTTTTTTTTAAATTCGAAACTTCGGTGCGTTTATTACTTTAACGCATTAGTGTTGATATGTATACAATGCACCGGTGCATTTTAAAGTTTTGGAGCACCGATATTGGATAATTATTTTTTTTATTATTTGAATTCATGGGACCGGTTCGATGCGTATATAAACGCCCGATGCTTTACAATGTTATAGATGCATCGATGTGTGTTTGTTACAGAATGCACCATTATGTTTTCAAAGTTATCTGAATTTTTTTTTCACACAAAATAATGTATTCATCTTAAATTAATTTTCACATGCATCCACATGACTTGCAGTACATCATAGTATACATTTTGCGCTTAAATTCGTCTTATTCTTAAAAATAATTTACTATTGATTTTGCTCAAATGCGGGGAGAGAAGCTTACAATATCAAATGGTCAATTCTTCAAATTCCATCCCATTCCATATTGCTCAAAATCCATCGTGGATTTCTCCCTTTCCATCTCAAGTAAGTTTGGATTTTATTTATATTTCGATTATCTAATTGAATTTTTTTTTGTTATCCATGTCAATCTGAATAAAAATGTATCCAAATTTGTAGGATCCTGATTCATAATCAAGTTTAGATGTAGATAATATTCCAATACCAATTCAAAAACATTAGAAGCTCTTATCAGGAGCAACATAACGCAAGTAGTTGGTAAATGAAAATGAACAACCACTTTACCCTGCCAATAGTAACATGCCATCTTCCAACCACAATACTAGTTCAACGATGATAATAATTGTTTTGTATAATGTGATTTGAACAAACCAGTTGCATTGTGCTTACTAATATCATCGATGTACTAATATTCAATATTTTTGAAATTAGGATTCTAGTCATGATGAGCGACCTACCTATCATCTTCTGTTGCACCCCACTACAATGTAAAATTGAGAGAAGGTTGCAATAGGAGAACAACTCAGAGAGGAAGCATACCAAGAATGGTTGAATCAACCACCTATTCAATTCCCACTACGTCCAGATTCACCAATTAGGAATGACTATAGAAATAGTATTTCTTTACAAGTTGGCAATGGAGTCAAAGAAATAGAGGTTGGTATGGATAATTATTTACGAGATACAACTTCCATGGAGAAAATGTTGTTAGATTCATTCCAGAATGATGAGCAAGGGGATGATGCTCATATCACTAATACCTTATTCGAAATACTGAAATCTACTTTCACCACCCCTCTCTTTGGACCTAGCCGGTCAAAGTATACCCAATTGGGGACAACAATGTTACTGTACAACTTGAAAGCAAAGTTTGGCATGTCAAACACATGTTTCTTGACAATATTGAGGTAACTGATCATCATTAAGTCCCTTATAATTTGAGAAATATTGTCACACAATCAACATAAAAAATGATCGATTTTATGAACGTTAAACAACATTATGCTTTTCTATTTCCTACTAACTGCAGGTTATTCAAAGATAGGGTTCTTCCGAGTGATAATGTCTTTCCCGCACTACTACATTGGGTGGAAATTACAATGAAATATTACGACGGTTTAAAATTTCGTCATAACTTTTTTTCTTTTTTTGGACTAAATTTACTTTTTTTTTTCGGGGTCCAACTGTTCGTCACTCTAGCGACCAACATTCCATGTTCGTCATTCTAGCGACCAACATTCCAGGTTGGTCATTCTAGCAACCAACATTCAAACTTTAGTCGTTATAACGACCAACTATGTCACCTGTGATAATCAAACGGTCATTGACTTATTGTTTGGTCAATTTGATTGAATTCGTCGAAAGACCGACTAAATCAATCCTATATATATCTCAGTTACGACAAATGTGCTATATTTGCGATAATCATTTTCTACAGTTGCATGAGTAATTTATGAAATGGTGTTCTGATGCAATGGTGTTCTGGTTTTTTATGAAATCTTGATTTCAATTCTCTTTCAAGAAGAGAAACATTGAATTGATCAGACTCTACATAGCTGAGATTTTGAAGGTCAGTACTTAAAAATTTTCTGTGTGATTTAGTAATTTGGTGGTATTGAACTATTTTATGGTGGTATTGAACTTCTGATAATTATTATCTTTAATTTGATACCATTCCCACATGTTCTGGAACTCGAAAAACATGATTTGGGCAGAAAGAATTAAATTCTGGACTCTTCAGCACATTCGGCGACTCATTGGTCTTGCGTTTTTCCCTTTAGCCGCCGAAATTCATAGCTTTCAGCGACTCACTACACTGTCAAATTTGCCACTTAGCGGCTAAAAACCCTAAAATAAACTCCTATCTGATACTTTTCATATCTCTACCTCATGAATATCTAGTGATCCATTAAATTATTATGTTTTCCTTCAATTGACGTATTAAAACCCTTAATGTGAAGATATGTATCTAAAAGGAGTTAGAAAATATAATGAAGCAAGATGGAGTAACAATGTTAATTCAGAATCATAGTATGAAAATAGTATTTTGACAAGACACCAAGATGAGAAATAATGACATGAAATTTATTAAAAATATCATTTGGAAAAAAGTGAATCAAATTAGTATATATGACAAAGATTTGTCTAGAGGAATATGCACTCTCTCGGACCCATAGGAATTGGATCTAGTGGATGAGGTAATAGTCCAATCTAGTTTTTCAATCTCTTTGAAGACTTCTTTACAGTCATATTCATGAGAATATTTAAGATTTATACACCTAAGAACATGCAGAGGAAACAATAGTGTTGGGAGTCCCAAACAAAATTCAAGAACGAACTACTAGATGAAGGGAAGGTCCTTGTTAATATATTATGTCCAATGTTAGACAAATTAAAAATCAAGTAATATTTCTAATGGATCTAAGTAAGGAAATGGAATAGGAAATTATTCTAGATTCAGATCTCATCGACTAGTGCTAGAGAAAACTCGTGCTAGGAAATGAATAACTGAGAAAAAATATGACCAGGTAGGATAATCATGCTAGTGGATCTTTTGAGCTTATAAAATGGAAAAGAAGAAAAGACTGAAATTCATTTCAAATGTAGAGCAGAGTATATCTGAATTATACTTTTAAAACTAGGAAGAAAACATAAATATTGTTTTGAGCCAGCACAGGGTGTTAAGAACAAATCCTACACATTATCTTCTCATAAACAATAGAGAAAGAAAGAGCATGTGAAAAAGGAAAATGACAAATTACATCAGGGGAAACTTCACCACTTAAACACAACACAGGAATCTGGAAATATAGTGCCTTGTATTCATTCATAAAGTCATCTACAGATTTGAAACATTTCCATAATGGATGGGAACATTCCCAAGCTACCCTTTTCTGTCAATCTAAACCCCTTTCCTTCTTAAAAGTCATAGGCTTTATATCCTTTACATAACAGTTCAAGATCCTATAAAAATGGATCTAAAATACTTAAAATAGAATAAAATCAACACTAGTATGATATGTCAAATCTAGTCCTGATTTAAGGGTCAACCCTTATCAACTAGATCTGCAACAAAATTTGACAGCATTCAACACTCTCTGATATCTTAAATAACTTTCCAAGTGATGATAAGGCATTTCAAAATCCTGTTTTGACAAATAAGCAATTCTTTATCCAAAATTTAGAAGCCACTTATCTTTCTTTTCTTGGAATCTTCCTCAAAAACTGGGAAGTGATGATGATCTGTATCTTTTAGATTTTTATCTTTTATTTGGAACCCCTTCCAAATCATCTGTACACCAAAATATTTGATATGAACAACAAGATGAACACTCTGTCATTTTCTACACTTTTGGTGGCTTATAGGTATAAAACAAAGTAGGATTAGTTGTCGAAAACAGAGCTTTCGGCAGCTAACAACGCTTTGAGGAAAACAAATAAGCTGCCAAAAATCCTGAGTTTTCCACAACTGTTCAAAACTACAAAAATGGATTTTCTTCAATCTACCTATTCTTTAGTATCTTCATTTAGGTCCTCAGAAAATTCATCTAGGGCTTCTAACTCAGGATGTGCTCTTGGTTTCAGATTTTTAAGCCTTAGTTTGATCCTTAAACCTCTAACCATTTTAAGCAACTTAAGATTCTCCTTGAGCAATTTTTTATTCCTCTTTTGTTCCTTTACATGCATTTTAACTATCCTTTCAAAAAAATCTCTTACCTCATCTGATGTGTTGCTTATAGTATGGTTTTGGGATTTAATGAACCTCTCAAGAAGCTTCATCTATGATATCTCTTCTTGAAGCTTTTCAATCTTTGATGATTTGTTGACCTTACTATGCTTGCTTGTGAATGTTTCAGGAATCTCCAGTTCTGGAACCTCTGGTGAAAAAGGTGATTCTTCAAATGTATCTTTCTTAGGAACCTCTCCTTCTACTGACTCTAAATCCTCCTCTGAATCTATATAAGGAAGATTCAAAACGTTTTTATCAGAGGCACTAGTTTTCCCTTATGTTGCTTGGATGAAATCAAGAATCTTTTTGGCTTTCTTGGACTTGGAAGAAGAAGTTGTCTCCTCTTAAATTACTAGGGAAATGGATCTTCTTTTCCTTTTACTACTCTGTGGTGTTGAAGACTTAGTGGATGAAGTTTTCTTTTTGTATTTGGGTTGGGGTTCTGGTTCCAATTCACCCCAGAAAAGAAGATACTCCCAACTCTTAGCCCTCCTCTACAAATCTTCAAGAACTATAATCTTGATGAGGCTATGATGGAAGAGCCTAACCTGCACCTTGCTAGGTTTGTCCTGGACCTGGTGTGTCATTTTTGTCAAGATTCTTTGAAGGTAGAAGGGAAGATTCAAAGGGCATCTACCTGTAAAATGGTTCATAAGCTTGAAATGGTAGAACATTACTCTACCATATCTGCCTTCACATGTGATGTATACTTGAATTGCTTTAAGCAAATTTTTCCACTTTTCTTCCAAGAAGGATCTAGGGATATCTTTCTTCCAAGTGATACATTTGTGTTCAGGCTTGAGATAAGACCTGAATTCAATGTCTTTAGTGGTGGTTGATTTGAACCATCTTTCACCAGTCCTAGGCATCTTTGTTGTTGCTGCAACAATGGATTCATTAACCTGTACCTCAATTGTTCCAACTCTGGAATTGGCTCCATCAAAGGTTAATGCAAATGCCTCAGCCACACCTTGATGAAATCATTAGATTTTTTCACAAAACTTGTAGTAGCTAGCATCTCCGAACATCTGGAAAATATCAGGGTGAGATTCCAGATACGTTATGTCATTGAGATCCTTCCTAAGAAAAGCTCCTCCCTTCTTCATCTTCAAAACAAATATCAACACCTACAATACAATGGAATTGGGTTTGGGGAGACAGAGTGGCACTAATAGAGTGAAAATCGAAAACTGGGCAGAGGAAGGATGTGTGGTATGGGGAACAGATTGGATGAGAATTTTTATAACAAACCCTTAATATAGAATGAAAATCATATCATAATGTCGACTACATCATTTGATCAGGACATACACCATGTGATAGATTGGGAAAAATGAATGATATGAGATTATGGTGATTAGATCTACTAGATTAGGGTTAAATATATCACACTAAATAATCATATCAAACAAACAATCACTTGCTAGATCGTATCATGATCTAACTTCAGTCAATTTCAACAGCACTTGAGATGATGATGGCGCATGTACTACCGACGTTTCAAGAGTCCAAGGGGACATGCTGACTGTTGGAAAGATTCTACACTTTCAGATGCTTAGAGAGCCTCACCCATGCTTTTTTAGTTGCCGAAAGTGACAACTTTCAGCAACTTAGAATGCTTTGAAAAATGGCCTTTAGCTGTCGAAAGTGAAAATTGAGATTTTTTTATATATAAAAGTATAGACTCGTCATTTCTTGAAAAGGTAAGTCTAAAACTCATCTTAAAGACATTTAACTCAAGCATAAGATAAAATCTTTCATCTAATGATCCATCCTATCACCTAGTGACCATAACTTGGGAAAAATTTACTTCAAGAGACAACAAGACTAGGAAGCTAGGAACTCCATCAAGAGACCCACCAATCATATCTGAATCATCAAGACTCCTATCAATATAGGACACTAACAAATAGAAATGTCATTTGGATTCCTTCTTTCGCCATATGTCTTCAAAACTTAATGAGGAGGATGATTTAACTTCTGATAATTATTATCTTTAATTTGATACCATTCCCACATGTTCTAGAACTCGAAAAACTTGAAAATGATTCTTCTTCTTAATGATCGTCTTATCATGTGATTTGGAAATCATTAGCAAGTTATTTTTTATCGCTAACATAGTGTATCGTTTATCATTACCATGCCAAGGAATTGCTTGCCATCTTTGATTGGTTGTATTCAAATTAATTTTATTTACATCATCATTTTTTATGAGAATTAAAGTTTCCTTTACGCTTCTTATGTCATGATTTATTTTTCTCCCAAAACTCTTTCTTGCACTTCTATCAATTGTGTTCCTCAATTTTGAAAAAATAATAGTAGGTGGATCGCAACAAAGAGATTTGTAGAAGATTCATTTATGTTTGGATGTTTATGCATGGGTCAATGTGTTGTTTTAGAATAGAACCAAGTGTCATTTAGATTCCCAAATAGCCAGTGTTGTACATTGGATATGAAATGCATTGGTTTCATGCTTTGTTCCTTATTTTTTCTAGCTGATTTTAGGTTTCATGTTTGTCCCTTATTTTTTCTGAACATGTATAATTTTCATTACAAATATCTAAATATATACCAAATTATTTGAATAGATTTGTATATTGTACTTATAATGTTTCAATGGATTTGTTGTAATAGGTAATTACAATGTCAACTCCAGACGAGAAAAGAGAGCTTGTTATGTTAAAGAGGCAAATGGTGATTCATGGTGATGGGAAATGTTATTGCCCTTGTTGTGAATGCAGGGGTTTTAATGGAAGAATACTACCTTTAAAAATAGTTTGAAAACATTGTAGGGATAATGGGCACATTGAAGGGGGCAATGAATACCGTCCCATGGTAAGTAATTAGTTATTATAGATCTTTAAGGGTATTATACATTAATTTTTTTTTTAAATTTATCTTTCAAAATAATATTTGTGATATACTCTAACTGTATTTTATTTCTT
>JASDQU010735658.1:162103-179250 GCA_032191745.1 Picea mariana
GAGGATGTGAATAAGGATGATCACAGGCACCCTCATAAATCGATGGGGTACTTGATGAACAGGTCGTACTAGAAGAAGAGTTGTGCCTATCATCAGAATCCCTCCTCACTGTTAGTAGCCTGAAAACTCCGATGATATGACGCACAAGAGGCATCAAATCACACGAATCTCCCTCAAAATATCCAAGAGTGTAGGATATTCCCTGACGTCTCTCATCTGGGCAGGGTAGACTCCCACCTTAATCAAAAGTGCAGAGAGTCAGTCTCCCAACTCCAACCTGAATCTAGTATCGGGCCTACGATGCATGTTGTTGGGTATCTACACCCGAGGACCCTGACCCGCCACCGCCTTAGGAATCATCTCCTCATATTCATTTGTTGGGGGATGAGGCACGTCCCCAATGAAAGTGCCAATGTATGCAAAATATATAGTACAAAACAATGGTTACACAGTTAATTCATTAAGCAATTTAATAAAACAAGTTAAAGAACGTGTTAGAATTAATTTTATTCTAATTAAGTAAGACAATAAAATGAAACAATATTAATTTAAACAAAACACTAATATTACCTCTATCATTTGGTGGCTCATCTAGTGTGAAGAGGATGTTCGAGCATCCTCTCCAATCCAAACCCACATAAGGACACGCCACCATGACAAATATGTGATCCGTCACACTGCCCAGTAGCCCTAGTGCGTCTGGGGAAATCTTGGTCGAAAACTTCGGCTAGCCCCTCTTGGGCATCATCTCCCCCAACATGTGCATCCACACATGATTCCTCAGCCTAGTATACTGACGAACAAAAGTTGGCCTCGTCTTTGGAAACCTCTCAAAAAAAAAGAAAAACAACTCGGAGACAAAAGGGAAGTTCGACCTCCCACGTATCATAGCACGACATCTATCTAGCGCTATACACAATTGCCACAAAAAAATGGCAGGCCATATGATACACCGTGGCCTCTGTGCCAAAAAATCAAAATAATACAAAAGAGGGCAGCTAATGTGCTTCCCATCACTAGTAAAGTGGGCTATGGTGGTCACTAACAGTGAGAGGCACCTAACCTCCTCTGCACCGAAAGAAGAGACTTTCATCTATCCAATAGACACCTGAAAGTCAGTTGGGGATAGTACATCAACCCCAATATATCATTGAGAGTACATGAGTTGAGTCTCAACTACAACACCTACTGGGACATCTGGGAACTGGAGAAAATACTCCCCTCTCCTAGATAGCCCAGTGATAAAGTAAATATCATCTTCAGTGGGATGGTACCACTGATCCATACCCACACAGAAAGCCTATAGATGGACATCCCATCGACGGATCATATGCACCAACAACTCAGATTTCCCCTTAAGGGATGTAGCCTCCTCATAGTACTTAAGGAGGCCTACATTCCTCAAGAGAACATGAGTCACTACAGTAAAAGAGAGAGGGTACAAATCCCTCTTCCTCTCCCTCGCCTCCCGTTCCCGTACAACATTGTACAGGTCCACAATCTACTCGTGTTGTTTTTGTTTCTCTCTACGTTCACATATCTGCATGATTAACATATGAAATACATCAACCTCACTCATACATAAAACATAAAAAAAAATCTACTGAGTGGCAAATTTATCTATAAATACATAAAATAACTTTGTTCAAAAAATAAGTTAATTGCATTACCGGTGCACCCAAAAAACAATCATGCATCGTAGGCGGTGCGTATATATTATGAGCATTGTCCACGGTGCTTTAGTGTAAAGTAACACACCGAACAAAATATGTTCTACTATGTTATGCAGTGCATTGGAAAACAATACCGCACCAGGGTGCTACACTACAACACATACGCATCGGTGCATTACATTTATCCTACACACCTCTTAAACCAAAAAACAAATTAAAATATTAACGCACATAAAGAATTTTTTAGAAATTAGAAAAACACGGTGCGTATACGTTCACTACATGCATCAATGTGTGTAACGAACGTCGTCGCACCGTCACATAAAATTTTCCAAATTTCTGAGTACGAAACTTTTTGTGGTGCGTTCAGTTCATTACTATCACACCGAGTACAATGCCACCGAAAAATTAGACATACTGCAACACAATGTTACATTTCTCAGTGGTGTGTTTGGTAAACATGAATGCCCCAGTGCACATGTTTACCAACGCACTGCGTAAAAATATATCTGATAAGGGCGGTGCACCATGTACTTTAATGTCCTAGTGCGTTATCTGTACTTAGATGCACCGCCCTAGCAGTTATATACTTTTATTCGGTGCGTCGTTAAACAAACACGTCGGTGCATTTATCTTTACAAACGCACCACTAATAAAGGTAACAAGGTATGCAGTGCGCCCTGTAAATTTACAGGTTGCACTGTTGGTGGTGCAAGTTGGGCGCTTTGAACACACCGCGCAGTTTTTTTTTTTTTACACTTAAAATTTCACTCAATTTTAAATTTTGATCCAGTGAAAACTTAAGTTATGAAGCAACAAGGACATTATTTGGACATTTTGTCGTCGGGGAGGCATGGTTGTGACGTACTAAAAAAAAACAAATTTTCCCATCGTTTGGAAAAATTTGAAATTCACGCACCGAGCAATAGACGAAAGGAACGAAATCAAGGAAAGCACCGACAACATGGTGCTTCATATAGGAAAAGTTTGCACCAGTGCTTTTGAGCTCTACAACACTGAAAATGGTAAAAATGATTTTTACCATCATAATTGTTTTTTTATAAAACCCTGTTTTGGTGCACCCAATGACCAACCACACTAAGGCGTACATGTTTACTAAGCACACCGGTTATACATTTTTTAAAATAATAGCCCTAGAATGGTGTGCATGTTTCGGGCAGGCGTGCGCACAGGTGCGTTTACTACTACATAATGCACTACCGTACATTTTTTGAAAAATACAATGGAGTGAAATTTTTTGTTTAAGCATGACACGGTGCAGTATAATAATAGAAGCCCCAGTGCGGTCAGTTTAACACATAACGCCACATAAATTTGGAAATTAACCCTAACACGATGCTCCTTATTGGAGCACTAGTGCACACCAGTGCGCATGATACAATGGAGTGCACCGAAATATATTTTTTGACATTATCCTACATTGGTGCGTAAATGTTTTTTATTTAACCATATAATGGTGTGCTCTACTAATAACGCACCGGTGCTTCCAGTGTTAAGTTGCACACTAGATATTTTTTAAAGAATGCTATTACAGTGCGTCATTATTTTCGTAGAGCACCGGATAATATTTTTTTTATTTGAAATAACCCTGCTACGATGCACTAGTTTTGAGGGAACCGATGCGCCTGTTGTATAAAATGCACAGGTGCATTATGTACTTATAAAATCACCGGCGTAAAATATTTGTATGCTCTCCTCCGCTAGTATCATCCGCTATAAACAGATTTTTAGGCTATTTTTATAGGGGCATCCGCAAAAACCTCCGCTAGAGGGTCTTTTCTTTGTAGTGAAGTTATTAATTATAAGAAATTTCAATCAAACTGCAATGATCCATGCCATGATTATGGAAATTGCACAAAGGATTTCAAAAATCACCAATCCACTCAAAATCCTCTAATGCAGCAAGAATAACAATGCCCTACTCCACCTAAAAATTCCAATCAAATAAAAGGACCTCACCTCCCAACAATAATCTATATTTTCCCCTTGCATTAGCAAGAAAAAATTTAAAATTTTCGGAACTGCCCCCATGTCAAGAGAAATTAGTGTCTCAAAAATTCCTTCTATAGATGCTTCTCCTCGCA
Organism: Picea mariana; assembly: GCA_032191745.1. NCBI lineage: Eukaryota > Viridiplantae > Streptophyta > Pinopsida > Pinales > Pinaceae > Picea > Picea mariana. The sequence goes on from JASDQU010735658.1 coordinate 165,882, forward strand.
ACTCGCCATTGAAAGATTTTGTGCCATTAACAAAGACACCTTTCTCAAATTCATCCAAGGATGTAATCCACCAAGTCTTGGAATCTCTACCAAATCTTACTTAAAATCATTAGCTCATTAAGGTATGATTTCAAGTTCTCACTAGGAACAAATCCCAACCTACCTAAGAGCAAGAGGTGGAAGATCAATTAAAACTACATCCCATTTATGTCTTCCATAAGATGTTGCAAACATGTAGCCACAATATCATTTTTTTAAAATACAATATTATAATCATGACACCTACATAAGTGTATACTCAGCTACACACCTCCATTGCTACCTAGACCCTTCTTTCAAGGCAGATCCGCTCTCAGGTCCATTGATTACACCCCAATGATAGAGCTAGATAAATCATATATAATTTTCAAGGGTGGAAAGATAATAGATGAACATCACTAGAGATTGATCAATGTACTACAAGACTGTATTGTTAATAACTCACAAAAATAGGTCATGTATAGAATCACTCCATTGGCACAAATACCACATGATAATCCAGAGTCTCACAAAGTAGAGAAATCTAGGAGGAAGAATAATTAAAAATTAGAGGCAAATCACTCTCGATTGTGTTTGCATAAGCCTTCCAAAGTTAGATGATAGTAAGGAAAGCATGCCATGACTAATTGAGTGTTGAATCTCTCAACTACCACCAGTGTAATGAAGTTTTCACATGGAATGTGTTGACGCTTGAATACGTTAGGACCGAAATGACAACCTTAATGGGATACAAATCCCCCTGCATTTTTATAAAGGTGGTATTCCTCTTTATTTCAATATTTTCTCGGGATTCTAAAATATGAGAATAATGTAGGACCCTTGAAAGAGTCCACTGTGATATTCAAAAGAAGATAAAAGATTGCAGTAAAATAAGAGTTTTTTGTTTTCAAAAAGGAGTTCCTAAGAAATGACCAGGAACCGCACACTTCATATATTTTAAAAAGATAAACAAAATTTCCTCACATCCATCATAGTTAAACTAAATATTTATGATCACATAAAATAAAAATAATATGGTTTGCATGCATAAGAGAACATTAATAGAGTAAACACATGGGGAGCTCAAACAAATATAATGATAGTTCAATCTCAAAGACTTTATACTCAAAACTCAGAGTTACAAAGTACAGTCAAAACTGATCCCGAAATAGTTATCTTGGGATTTCTGAAAAATATATAGTCTATTATAAAGCCTTGAAATTTAAATGTGTTTGTCCTTAGGACTAGGATTGAGGCTCCCGTGGACCATCAAGAAAATATGAACAAGAATTAATTTGTATAAGGAGGATGGTGGGTGACGACAGAGTTGCAAGATATGGAAAGAAGACAAGGAAAAGTTATCAGACTTCGATTAAACCTTTCTAGTTAAAGAATCAAAATAATTGGATGAAAGAACTGATAAAGAAAGAAATATGTGATCGACATGAACTTACTCTGATGGTCTCTCTCCCCTTTACTTTCTTGTTTTTGTCATTTTATTGTCTTCATTGACATTTACAGGAACCGTCTCAATTGTTTCGTTCCCTTCTTTGGTTAATTTGTCACTTTCCTTTTTGAACAAATCTGCAATGTAGTTTTTCATTGGTGTGAGGTTTATTTCATGATTGATTTTAATGTTGAAGAATTCATCTTCCAAATATATTAAGTCAAGAGAAATACCATGTATTTCTTCCTCAATATCTTGATTTTTCACGGAATAATCAACTAGTTAGTTGTCTATTTCGTCTTCACTATATTTAAGTATTCTATAAAAAAAAATTAGTTGATAACCCCTTAAATATCTCAACTTTTTCATCAAATTGTTATTTGTTAGAAACATTGAGTTTAGAATTAATTTATGGTCTTGTACCTCGTTAGTACTTCCTGCTAGATCTATATCCAAGAGTCTTTTGAACAGTTCTTCTCTTTTTAGTATGGCTTTTTTGCATGCTTGAACAATGTTACTCAAATTCTTAACATTTTCCTTCCACCAAGCATTTAGTTGTTTTACTTGACTTGGAGAAGGCATGTCTTCCTCTCTTCTTCTCAATTCTGTCATGTTTGAGATTTTAATTCCAAATGGTAAGACATCATCAGTGTAAAAACCTTCTTCGTTCTTCAAATAAGCTTGTAGATATTCATGAAAATCATGTGCCCTTGATCCAAAAGAAACAATATTTTTTTATACTTCCCATGTTTCTGTTATTATTGGCATTCTCTTCTTAATATTATTTTCTACGTAACTCTGGACTATTGTTATTAGGCTTGAAGATCCTTTCAACTTAATGGCTGGTGTGGTTGGCTTGAACATTAACAAAGGACTTGTCGGGATTGGAAGAGGCATTAAAGCATTTTCCAGTTCTTTGATCATTTATTTTAACTTAGAGTTTTTTGCTTCCAGACCATCAATAGAATCATCAAGAGAATCCCTAGTTTCTCTGTGAATTTTAGATATCTGGGATGGCTGCATATATTTCAAGTCAACCTATGAGCGATATTTCCCCTTCTTATTTTTTTTATCACCTCTTTCTACAATCAATTTTTTAGATTCCTTATCAAAAACAACACTTTGGAAAGGAAATGGCTCTTCTTCACTGAAGGTCTCATTTGCAACAATCTCTAATGATGAATTTTGTTGGGAAATATTTCTCAGCTGATCAATTGTGGGAAATATTTTCTCAATATCTATCTCGAGCTCCATGTCTTCCAAAGAAGAGATATTGATGTCATTTTCTATAAGGTTGTCTTCTTCCTCTTGCACTAAATTATTCCTCTTTTTTCTCACAGGGAGCTTATGTGTGTTCTCGATTTTTCCAAGGCGGGGATTCTTCTCTCCTCCGCCGCTTGAAATACTGTTGGAAATATTTCTAACTGGGTGATTCATTGGAGCATTAATTTGGGATGTGGTAGTTTTAGGAGTAACAACTGGAGACTGGGCGCTCCTTTCACTAGGACCCTTTCCTTTTTTCTTATAAAACTAGTTAGTACTAAGTATTCTGAATATGAAATCTTCAATCTTCCATGGCAAGGGGATGAATTGATTTTTCCTTTTTTCGTGGAAAAAATGTAGCCAGAAGTTGTATTTCCTTGCCACCTATGTAATGAATAATTTTTCAGATACATGATACGGGAGAAAAGAAGGATTTTATTTGAAACAAAATATCCTTATGATACTATGATTCTCCATTTGTTCAATTGTTCCTCTTTTCTCTAGAAATTTGTTAGCCTGGTCATATATCCTTGAAGTGTTCTCTCCCAACAACAACCTCTTGAAGACTAAGAAAAAATCATTATAGACTTCATAAAAATACAAAGGGGTCTTATGTTTCCATAATGCCTAATACAAAAAGGTAACCAAATTTGTTTCATGATTCACCCTCTTACTTATGGTCAATTTTGGGAATTGACAACAATACACTATAGCGAATATCAGATAGGATGCCATAAAGATTTTTTTATCCTTTTTGTAGTGCATTAACTAGGATGATATTTAGATAGAAATCAATTTTCCCTAGTCAAATATGGCCTGCTCTTTTACTGTAAAATATAAAATATACATAATCATGCGAGAAATGGTAGCAGTGATTTCCTAACCTGTGAACCTGCTAAACAACCATGTGATTTATTGGAAGGGGTTTTTAAAAGAGTCGACCTAGATCTTGGTTATGTATTCTGGAATAGACGTAGGGTTATCCAAATATCCAGGCAAGAGGTCAAGGCTATTGTTATGTCTCTTCAAGAAATCTCTGCAGTATTCTCCTTTGAAGGTAAGCATCGGCTCTGGGAGCTTCAACATCTTGCGAAATACTTGCGGTGAAAGGGAAATCAGAGAATGACCTTAGAGTTGTATAATTATTTGGCTTGGCACGTACTTCTCCACGCACCATGCAACAAGTTATTTACAGTCAAAGACCTCAAGAAAAAATCTTGCGCGAGTAATTCACGATGCCCAGATTACGTTTTTATGTGCAGGAGGAGAGGAGTAATTTGAATATGCTTTGGACCACTGAAAGTTTTGGTCTTCACGACCAAAGATATTTAGACTATCACCACAGAACATTTGTCAAGTTGTTTCTTCCATAGGTTGACGAGAGTATTATTTCAGTTGGATAATAACTTGAAATTAATCTTTTCGGAGAGATGGCAATAATATAACCTTTGGAAAATAGTGTTTTAATGCAATTTAATGAGAAATATCCTTGAGCCCTTCGCTATTAATGACAATATTTTCGGAGCTTGCATGATCAGTTATTAGCATTAAACCATAATTAATTCATATTGGGAAAAGCATGAAGATGGAGGGGATGGACGAGAGAAATTTTGAATATGGAGATTTTCATGAACCCGTGGTTATGGATGATAAAAAATAAGCTAAGTGTTAAAAAGCGGTCGGTCAGACTTGCATGCAGGAGAAATGAAATACTTTGGGGCTCGGTACCCATGACAAATATGATGGTCATAATGTAGATCATGGACTTTTGGGTGTAAAATGGAGATCGCAGAACTTGAAAGATGAAGGCTTGAATCTGTGAACCCATGAATTTGCAAAAAATGGCTAAGTATATTTTAGCAAGGCGGTCAGTCAGACTCATGACATAGGAACGTGGATGGAAATGAAGGCCCACCAACCCGCGAACCCGTTGATTTTTGAAATATGACTAAGTATGGTAACTAGAAAGAGATAGAAGAAGGGAAAAAGGAAAAAGGGAAACAAGGGTAGGTATAGAAGAGGGAAAAGAAATGGAAAAAGGAAGTTGGGAAAATAGAAAGGGAAAGGAAATTTAAGAAGAAGGAATTGATCTCAACAGAATGTTGTATGAAATACATGTTGGGCACTAAGACAAGGAACAAATTGTGACGGTTGAATGTGAAATTAGTTAGGATGTGTGAACCATGGCTAGAGATGAAGAATAGTAGGAAACACATCACCCAATTGAGATGAAGTAATGATGATATGTTCTAGATTTGGAAGAAATTACATAAAAACATCATTTTTTGAGTGTACAAGATCTTTCTTATGGATAGGAGTGTGTAGTATTTCATGTTGACCCTCATATTCTACTTCAATAAATTGTTGAGTGGCTCTAGTGTTGGTGGAGTGGTTATCAAAATTTGGTAGAACCAAACATGTTGGTTGTGACCTATGGAATTGAGTACTAGTGTGAAATTGAAATGAAAGTTAATACCTTGGTTTCCAAGTGAGGGATAAGAGACATGGGCAGAATGGTAGTTTGTTCACTAGGTTCACAAATGTTGAGGGTATGATAATTTGGCGGTTCAATACCAACATTTGCATTGAATATATGTGAATATGGTTGTTGTTTTTAGTATTATACCATGGAAAACTTTTCCCCTAATAATATTAATTAAAATCCATGACAGATTCAATAATGTATCATCCATGTTGTTTATATAAAAATTAGGGTTGATAGGTAAACATGGACTCTATCCATTTGATATTTTTGTTAATGTTTGCATAAACCCTATATAATTTATTGTATACTATAAAAGAGTTTGATTTTCATCTACTGGAATGGGAATGTTATGAATAACACTTTATTAAAATATTGTTGAAGCGTGCATAGTACTATGGAATGCATAGGCATTTCAATCATCATGTATTCATGAAAATATTCTATTTGAGATATTTTTCTATTCACAAAATAAGCTAAATCCATATAAGTTGTCCCTTGTAGTATGTTGTCAAATATTTTTCAGTTGCATTATGTTTTGGAATTTGAATGCACCTCTTTTATGTATAATGAAGGTTGTATATGCATGAAGATAGTGTTGAACTCTTAATGTGTTGTTATGGTGGGATGAATGGATTTTTTTGAATACACACATAGCTCAAATTTTAATCATATCCCATGATTTGAAGATAGGTATAAGTTTGAGCTTGTTTAGCATTATCTTTTCCTTCAACATGTTTATAGTATTGTAGGCTTGACTTTGAGTGCCTGCAACCAAGTTTTATGAATGGAGATTTTTGTAATGAAATGAAAGATGGATTATTTCAAACCCATAGTTGTTGTGATTGTTTCGTGAAAGGAAAAGAGATGATAGGAGTAATGGTGAATGGAATAGGCTGAACTTATACATGTAAATTGTATTCTTGCATGTCTCTTTCCCTCATACTACTATCATATTTCTTTCCTCATGTTCTATCGTTTGATCCCAAGTTAATTTTTACTTGTGGCCCTATTTTCCCTAACTTATTAGATGATAATGGATTTTATTGGTGTAATAAAAATTATTGTCATTGTTGTGTAACAGGATCCAGAGGAGGCCATGGAAAGAGGACATGGATGACATAGAAATACTAAATCGCATAGAGAAAAGTGGGTGGAAAAGGATATGACAGTGGAATATGTAGATACAATAAAGGTAAGAAGACAAAGAAACCTCAACCAAAGGAGGGAGGTCTTTATGAATTCACAAATGCTACAACATAGAGGAGATAAAGTCATTTTGTTTTCCATGAGGCCTTTGAGGTCAAACTTATTGGTTGGAAATGAGAAAGAATGGTGATTAAATGTGATTCTATGATCAAGGGAAAAGTTTGAAAATTAGGATGGCCATGTGGAATAGGGATGTTGGATACTTTTCTTGTTGAAATTTTGGCTCGATGTATATAACTAGGGTTGCAAAATTTTTTTTGTTTCAACTCCAAAACATGATATCAATATGTCAAATATACGACTAAGGTGGGGTTTTTTGTTGGATAACATATTTGTTGAAATGATATAATTGGTGTACTAAACATTATTGACTATGTTGTGTATTATAGGAGCCATATGAGCCCATCGAAACAGATCATGTCATATCAAATGAGGACACAATGGATGATGCGGGACATCAAGTACTCAAATTTGGACTTAACTTAGGAAAAATTGATCTGATGGAATTTTGTGATACATCCATATTTGTTCACATTATTATTAAAATTTATAGTGTATTATCCAATCTTCACATAAACTAATGCATGTTGTTGATTATTTTAGATGGAGATTGGAGAAAATGTAGAAACTGAGCATTCAACTAGCAAAAGAAAAAGATATGTGCGTGGACGTGGACCTAAAACTGTTAAATCACATAGAGGAAAGTGGGTGGAAAAGGATATGACAATGGATATTGCAGACACAACAAATGATTGCATTGAAAAAGAGGTTGGTCAGGACTATAGTACATGGGATGAATACTTTGAGAAATTTTTTGTTTGTGGATGTTTCATATGTCATGGAATGAAATAATTCAAACGAGCAATTGTACAAAGACATTACATAGATGATGATATTCCAGTGGGTAGTATGCCTTCTACAATCGATTCAAATCCAATAGGAATTGTGGTAAGTAATTTTCCAATTTGATATAAATAATATGTATACTTCTTTTAAACATTGTTTTATATTATTTAAATAATTAATTTTTTTCTTAATGAATACTTGCAGGATAAATTTCTTGGTTTAAAGTTTCTTGGAGCACCAAATTCTATCCTAGAGGGAGATGATCATTTATCAGATGATACATCTAACAAAAATATTTTCACATATACCATCTCCGAATATGAGGATTTGATGAAAACAAGTAACATAACAAGAACTGATTTAAAGATGCATAATTTGCTTAAAGATAAGGGGGAGGTGGACTACATACCCTATGAGAATGAATGTGATGAGATGATGACTTGCCCCTGATTTTGAGATCAATTTACAAAGAGACATTTGATCATCGACTATATTGTGCTTGGCCCAATGATCAACAACTACCTAGAGTTTATGAGGTGTTTCAATTTTGAGGATACAACTACATGATACGACCCTCCAATATTCATGGAGAAAATCTAGGCCTCTTTATTGTCCAAATTGTCCATGTGGGATATAAACATAGAAACAATTCACAACAAACCATTGGGATATTAATTCCATATTGTGGTTTGTCATATTATAGTGGTGAATGGAGAAGGCTAGCAGAATATAAGCCTAGCATGCCAGCATATGATCTAAATTTGAATATGTATACACATCGTCTCCAATTGGAAATTGGAAAATAAATGAATAGAGGTCATATTATGTATATAGATGGACGTGCATACACACACACAAATATTGCAGGTTTTATAAATAGTAGTAAGGGAAGAGACCCTATTGTAAGACAGAATTGTCAATTTGTTGAAGTTATAAATGATAAAGATGGAGATATGGAAAGAGAGGTTGATAGATTGATAATGGTTGAGGCTATTATGGACCTTACCATTGGGGATGAGTTATTGATTAATTACCCCTTGTTAAAACACACTCATGCTCGAAAGAAAAGGGAAGAACAAAGTCTCCCTAAGGATGTTCTTAAGGGAAGAAAACCAAAGAATAATCAATGAGTGTGGATTGACATTTTATAAACTATGTTGTCAAAATTGTGTTTTATTTTAAATTAATGTATAACAAATTATTCTATAAAATAATGTTATGTTATTCAATTGATGTATATATTTTCATACATTCTATATTTTTATTGGTTAAGACATATTTGATTATATTTCTTTGAAATTGATAAAATTATGATTTATCCAATTGTTTCCAAACATTAAATAATGCTTGTGTTTGTTGATATGTAGAAGATATTGATGATACACCTACTAATACCCAAGATCAAACTGGGTTATTAATATTTGGACGGGATGATCCAAACCATCCTTTAAACCATACCATGGAGAAAAGTGCAACATTGAAGATAATACTACCAACTGATAAATTTGAAGAGTTGATGAGATTAGCATACATTGATGGCATGCCACATAGATTGAATGATGATGATGATAGTGAAAATGAAGTGCATTAAGAAGGATTGAATGAAATGCTTACAGGTTTCTTTGTGGATGGAAACAATGATGATGATAATGATCATATGGTTGACAGTAACAATGATAGTAGGGGTAATTACCACCAACGTAATCTTGATGATAACAACCTGAAAGACTCAATCAAGCAACCTGCGAAGACACTCGTGTTCAGATTGGATGCAATTAGAATATCAAAACTTGCATGCACATTGATATTATTAGAAATAAAGTCACTATTTGGTTGGTCAGACAAAGGATTCACTACCCTACTAAAGTGACTTGAAATGTATTTCTTACTTTGCATTGTCAATTGGTGTACGTTATTCATAAACATTCATCAACTTCATTTATATGTATTTAAGGGTATTTTAAAACCATATATTGTATATAAACAATCCTAGTATAGATTGACATATCAAACATGTTCATCATAAGTCAAACATTCAAATGATTTAATCTCTGGCAATCTTATAGGGCACTAAAAACTAAAATATTCCCTGAAGAGAATGTGTTTCCATCAATTTGCAGAGAATCACGTCAATTGTTGGTTGAGTTGGGGATTGAATATAAGAAAATTCATTCATGTAAAAATGATTTCATTTTATACAAAGATGAATATCTAAACAAGGTAGAATTCCCTATATGCAAAGAGAAGAGATATTGTACATATTTACAAGGTCCAATAGTTCCAAAGAAAGTTTTACTTCACATGCCAATTATACCTATACTTCAACGAATGTTTCGTTGCAAGTCACTTGCAGAATTAATGGAATGACATGAAAATAACAAGAGTAAATATGGATTCATGTGAATTCTGCCCAACTCCAAAGAAATGAAACACATAGAGGAAAAATGGCCAAGTAAATTCAAAGACGAACCACGTAGTATTAGGTTTGGTCTTGCAATTGATGGAGTGTGCCCTTTCTCTTTCCTGAGCTCAAATTATAGTGTTTGGCCAGTCATATTGATAGTATACAATATTCCCCCATGGATGAGTGTTAGAAAGGAGCACCTTATGTTGACTCTGATTGTTCCAGGAAAACATCAAGTTAAAAACTTAGATGTTTGTATTATGCCTTTTATTGATGAGATGCAACTGCTATGGAAAGGCATAAGAATGTATGACATATCACGTCCTCCATCAAATAGGTCCTTCATGTTGTATGGTGTGCTATGTTGGACTATTCATGATTTCCCAGGACTTGGTGTCTGTTCTGGTAAGATAAAATATTTATGTATTCACACTCATAATTTATTTTCATCCCAACTTTCATACTTACTTTTATACTACTATTTTGATGTTATTAACATTACTTATTGAATTGCAGCGATTCAAACAGAGGGGATATTTTCATGTTCAAGATGTGCATATCAATTTCAAGGGAGGTATTATAAAGATCTACATAAATTTATATAGGCAAACAACAAGTTTTTTCTACCACCGGATCATAAGTTTAGAAATCGTCTAAGGAATCAATTTGATGGAAAAGTTGAAAATAGAGGCCCTCCCATGATTATGGGTCCAGTTGATTGGCTTAAGAAGTATGAAGATGCTGAATTGAAAAAATGGGAGGATTTTTTTGACCGGGGTGATTCGATTCAAGAACCAAAACAAGTTGTAGTTAATATGCCAAAAGAAATGAAAAGGAAATCCATATTTTATGAGCTCCCTTACTGGAAGGATCTATTAATATCTCACCTATTAGATCCTATGCACGTCGTCAAAAATGTCTCAGATTCTATATTTCGACATATATAAGGAAAAGATAAGGACACCTTGTCTTTGAGGCGAGATATTTCTCTTTCGCGTACCAAAATTGATAGAAGAAATTTGTGGCCAAACAGGGAAAATGAAACATATGCAGAAGCTCCATGGATTTTGAAAAAAGGAGAGCTAGACCAACTAAAAAATTGCATTCGTTCAATAAGGACACCTACTATCTATGGGTCATCATTAGATAAAGATTTTACATTTGATGGACATATCATAGGATTTAAAACACATGATTTTCATAATTCTATGAAGCTAATATATATCAGCATTTAAGTTTTACTGGTAACATTGATTAAGTACTAAATATATTTTGATATTCTGTTGTGTGAGAAAAATTACTAATGACCTTTGATAAATGTGTTTGATAGCATATCATTCCATTGGAAATTATGGGGGATTCATGTCTTACTGTTGAATTAAGGAATGTCATAAGTCGATTGTCATAATTTACAAGGTATGTGGTATGAAATGTTCATGTGTGAGCGACATAGAGATATTATATTTATGTTTTCAAATTTATGTGGTGAGGAGTTTCGAAGGTATTTTTTGGATAATCCACAATTGGTGTCATATTCGTCATTGACGTTTCGAATCCAAATCAGGATTCATCATCAAGACTAATTGTCAATTGAAAGCTTGCTGATCTTAGTCAATTAATAGTTTAGATGCAGGACAATTTTAGATTTAAGCCAAGTCGGTTGTCTAAAAACCCTAATTTAAGAGCTAAAAATTAAAATCAAATAAATTAATAAATAAATGATAATAAATAATATATCATAATTAAATCTAAGTGTTGCTAATAGTATATACATATATAAGTATATAAATCTAGGGTTTGGATGAATAATTTTAATTGTTTAATAGTGTTTAAATTATGTAGTAGTTTATAGATGTTTTTAGGTTTTTGCGTTTATTGGGATTTTTATATCATAGGTATAAGTATTGATAATGTTAAGTAGATAAAACTAGGTGTTGCTAATAGTATATAAATATATAAGTATATAAATCTAGGGTTTGGATGAATAATTTTAATTGTTTAATAGTGTTTAAATTATGTAGTAGTTTATATATGCTTTTAGGGTTTTGTGTTTATTAGGATTTTTATATCATAGGTATAAGTATTGATAATGTTAAGTAGATAAAACTAGGTGTTGCTAATAGTATATAAATATATAAGTATATAAATCTAGGGTTTGGATGAATAATTTTAATTGTTTAATAGTGTTTAAATTATGTAGTAGTTTATATATGCTTTTAGGGTTTTGTGTTTATTAGGATTTTTATATCATAGGTATAAGTATTGATAATGTTAAATCTAGTCTTAGAGTGATAAAAATATTAATATTCTTAGGATGCTTAATGGTGTTAATATATGTAGTAGGGGTTAATTATGATTTAGGTTTGAAGTGATAGTATGTATACATATATATGAAAATCTAGGGTTATAATGATAAGAATTGAGTATTAATAAATATAGTAATATCATATGATTAAGATTAGGGTTATGATACATAATAAAGTTAATAAATGTAGATTTAGGGTTTAAAAGATTAGGATTAGGATATTTAATTAGTGATATATAGTAACAAGTTTTTATAATTAGAATTTATAGTAGGTAATACAAGGTTAGTTAGACCCCTAAACCTAAGAGCTGACTCAAAACAAACATGCAAGGAAAAGAAGAAGGTAGGTGTCATACCTGATTTGATCTATGAGGGTCCCTTAGCTGGTTGATTAATGGATGCCAAAAGCTACTTACCTCTAGGCCACCGTCTATGTTCATATTGTTGGGGTGCTTGATTATTTCTAGAGCTTCTCTTAAGTGTCTTTTGTAGTAGTGACCCTCTTTTTATAGTATCTTAGTATCCTCAAGGCATACATGATGTTTGGTCTTAAGTGAGTGTTCTGCTAAGGACAAAGTGCGAGTGCATTCATTTCTAATGTCTGCTTCATGTTCCTTAATCCTTACCTACAATGAACGTCCAGTTTCCCCAATGTAACATTTCCCACTGTTAGGACCATACAATGTACCATTTTTCCCACACTTTTTGCCACCATTACACTCTTGTTTCACTCACATTTAAACTCATATTATCACTTTACCCTATCTTTCCAAAGGTATACAACGTCTCTTCTCTTTACTATATGTTTAATCTGTTTTGCATATAATTTTNAGTGCTGAAACATTTCGAACTGCAGATTAGCATTGAGGCCTGTTGCTGAAATAGTTAAAGCATGCAAACCCTGTGGATGAAAAAGCAACTCATACAGAGGAAGTTGTTACACAGTCCGTGGTCAACGATGCTAAAACACAGAAGAAGCTGTTACACAGTCCGTGATCAACGATGCTGAAACACAGAAGCCGTTACACAGTCCATGATCAACGATGCTGAAACACAGAAGCAGTTACACAGTCTGTGGTCAACGATGTTGAAACAACAACTCACACAGATTGACTACAACAGCTGCACCTTGAGCTAGCATCAACCATCGTTGTTGCCTGAGAGGTGCTGAAACAGTCAGAACGCAAATCCCGTGGCTGAAACAGCCCGCGATTTGCGATGTTGAAACAGCATACAATAGCAGTAACAAGAGACAAATAAAGAAGTTGTTACTCCAGCTGCAACAGCAACACCTCACTCAACACTTGTAATAGCATTCTGTTGCGGGAGACTAGGATATCCTATTCCAGTTTATAAAGTCGATCTGACTAAGAATAGGACTCAGATGTACACCTG
>JASDQU010735659.1:0-10276 GCA_032191745.1 Picea mariana
AATAAAAAGAATACTTTTCCCATCCCAATGCATGAATTGTCTATTATTTGATTTATTTATGCTTGATTTCTAACCCTTGAGTATAGAAGTAGCATGCATGCATAGTTGTTGTTTGTCTTGAGTGCAGGTCATCTGTGGAAGGAGCAGCGCAAGCAAGTAGTCAAGCACAACGGAGGATTTACATCGAATGTCGGTAATAAGGTAGGTGGTCCTTTTCCTTGCATTTACTGTGAAAAAGGGGTTTAAATCTTGGGTTGTAGGTAAAAAAGTAGTTTCTATTCGGTCAAAATCTGCATGCAAGTATGACCCTAGTTTTTTAGTCCGTAGGGTGTTTTTCCCAACAACATAGACATACAATATTCCTCTTTATTGTTAATTACATTGTAGTGGTCGACCACATGATCGACCCGAAATGAAATTCGACTAGAATTCAACTAGGAAATTGGTCAACTGAGGCTCAACCAGAGATAATAGTCTAACGAAAGTTACGATTACGTGTTCATTGAATAAGTTTCTACTAGATATTTTCCTTCGACGAGTGTTTCGATGACGATCTATTGTTGATACTTTGTTCCCTCGGTTGTATTTAAGGGGGGGATTTCTTGAAGTTTTTCATGTGCAAACCCAATTGATGTGTTATGTTGTTTACTCGACTGTGAATTGACTTGGATTTTCTAGGACCAACCGAACCATGTTCAACTGTGTTTTTAGGAGCTATAATTCATCTTATTGTACCTAATGTGGAGACTGTTTGGATACATAGATTATCTAGCTTGACAAAGATTGTTTTATTGACAAAGACTAATTGTGTTCGTGTGTTTCTTGTCTAGTCGACTCCTTGACTAGATGGTGTTGTCTTGTTGTCTAGTCGATTGAAAGAATAGGATTTTGTTTGGACAACAAATTTTTTCAACCAGTTTTCCATGGATGACTTCATTTTTTCTTTGATTTTTGTTGATGGTGATGAGACTTCCTCAGAAGTGTTGTTTTACTGTCTTGTTATCAACTTTTTCAATTCAAAAAAATTTGGGGGGGGAAGATATAGAATTTTTTTTCCTCCAAGCTAAGTTTACAAGGGGGTGTTGTAACATGTGTGATCCGAATGGATCTAGGGAACATCAGAGAAGTTTCAGAAGTGTCTAAGAACGCACAGAAGCGGCCCAGGTCACTCAGAATGGCCTCAACAGACAGAAAAAGGGAAAAAAACAAAGTTTCCACAACTCCATTAAATCGGCATGATCACGAAGAGCGCATCGCAAGATTTCCAACGGTGCAAATGGCTCATCAAACGGAGTTACAGATCAAAAGTTATAGCAGCCAAAGTTCAGTCAAACTTTGTAAAAAAGGATAAAGTCAAAGTGACACTTGGCACCAATGCAAGGGTGACATGTGGCACAATTGAGTTGGAAATATGATGTGGAAAGGATGCAGACACGTGGACAAGTTGAGTGATGACATGTGTCAGTTTTTATGGGCAAATCATACTGTGACAAGTGGCATTTTTTGTGGACCAGTTATATGTTTCCACGTGGCCTAGTCATGGGATGCCACATGGCACCCCTCCAATGGTTGGTATATGAAAAAGAGTATTCGAATCCACAAGAGTCGAACTCATGACCTCTCACTGGCCCAAAGGCCCCACACATATGCACCAACCACTACACCACACCTTGATTCTTGTTTGTAATATGGTTTAAATATTATTTAAATCTAACCTTTAAACTAAGGTGCCAAAGGGAGGGGATCGGCCTTTGGCCCAGCCCCTGTTCACATGATTTATCCCACATGACCATAATGTTCCACCCGCCTAGGGGCTTAACTCAACAGCCACCATATATATAGAATATTCTGCTATATTTAGAACTATCTGCCATTTAACCGCCCACCAAAACCTCTGCCAGAATTAGCAGAGCATGCCAACAATATGCTAAAAGGGGGATTCTGTGGGATTCAACCCTGGAACCTCCCCAAAAACCTATTCCTTAACTTAGCCTCCATAACTAATGCGCCCAACTTCCTCATTACTACATAACCGCCGGAAAAATTGTATAAGAAGGGGTTCGAGTAGTGCATTCAAAAGGCATAGCCACACAACAGTGTATGGAGCATGAGAGTGGAGCGTTGAGCACACCTGTTCGGTCTGGTACAGACTGTATGGGCCCGTATGGAATGTACGGATTTTGGCGTGCAAACCGAGGTAAGGTTGCCTCTTGGGTCCAGAAAGTGCCCGACTCATATTGAGGTGTGGAGACAGTCATTTTTAGGTAAACTGATGCCACAAATGTAGTGGTGATGTTAGTTTCCTGATCTGAGAAAAACTTCAGTAGCTTAATTCCAAAATGAGTCATTTATTGCAGATGCAGTGGCATGGTAATCGAGGTAAAGGTGTCTCTTGGGCCTGAAAGTGTCCAACTTGGATGGAGACGATTTGACATTCATTTTTGGGTAATTCAACAATGTGAATTCAATGAAGAGGTTTGTTTATGCAAAAGAGCTTCCGATCATCAAGATAAGTGATGGAGAAGCCAATGTAAGAATGTTTTTTTATTATGTTGTTTTTTCATTAAATGTTGCAGCATAGCATGCATGTTATAGCTATGAAGGAGCAGAGAGAAGCTGCAACAAGGCAGCAAGATCAGCTTATTCCTTCTATCTATTTGTTTCTTCTCTTCTTTCACATCAAATCAATCAGTTATGTGTGATAGAGAATTTGTGGCACTTGCATGACAAGTGGCCAATGAGGAAGTTCTGATTCTCGAGGTTTTCATAATATTTTGTATAGGCTGCATATTTATGCTTGGATTTGAGCAACAGATCTAAGGCTTTTGATGGCTCCATGTTGATGGGGGTCATATTTTATTCTTCATCTTTTTATGTATTGAGTATGTGGGAATGATGTCCATGTCAGCATCATGGATGCCTCATGAGTAGAACTTGTGAATCTGATACATTCCTAATCACATTTTGATCTCTTGTTGCCATCACCGAAGAGGGACTTTGGCCTTACAACTTGTAAAGAAGATAAATCATTACATCGAGAAGAATAAAGCGGTCAAGCTTTGGAGAATGACCCAAAGAGGTAGCCCACTACAAGGGTGAACTTGTTTATCAAGGGAAGTGTCATATCTCTTATGTGTATTATGTTGTTATGTTGTTTTTCTGTGAATTTCCATGCATAGGATGTTAAAAGCAAGCATGACATATTGCACATAAGGAATACTAAAGAGGTTTCATTCACTTCCAATTCAAGCACATAGACTTCAACTTTACCTTTAATTGAAAATCGCTCAAGTAAAACGATCTATTACTGACCCTTTTGAAGGAGTGACATAATCAACCAGTTATTGGAAACTTATCGCTCCTGGGTTCAGATCATGTGGTATCAGAGCGGCTTGATACCTATTGCAGGTGTTGAAGTTAAGAATGACAAGGTCACCAAATCAATCATGGTTCATTGAGCTTAAAGAGATCAACCAAATGCTTCAAGCAGAGAATGATGGATTGAAGACATTGTTGCATGTTGCAGAAGAAGAGAACCAAAGGTTACAAGAGCAGCTGCAAGCCATGAAGATGCAAACAGAGGAAGGATCTACAAATGAGACTGTGATAAGACCATCTTGTGACCATGGAAACTTCACCAGTTATGGGTGTGAGCATGAAAGTGTAAATCCATGCACACTTTGTCAAACAAATGAAGATGAGCTTCATGCATCCAGAAGCCAAGGAGGATTCCTAGAAGCATCTTCCATTGATCCTTCTCACCAGGAACAACTGGACACATCTCAAGAAGGTATCAGTTTGAGGTTGAGGTAAATAAACCATGTATAGTTTCTTTCTTGATTAATGCTAATGATTCTTTTGACATCCTTGAAAAACATGCTTCTTGCACCAGCACAAAGTTGATGAGAAAAATGAGATATGAAAGAGGAGGCCTTGGAACCAATGGCCAAGGTATTGTCGATCCCATCGAGGCAATGGTTTGGCCTCGATATGTCGGGATAGGATATGTCCCAAAGTTTGTTGGAGAAATCTCCAAAACCATTAGGGAAGAAGACCCCATAATAGTCACTGAGACTCCAGAGGTCAACAGTTCATCAGGAGATGAAATTGTTTCAGTGTAGGGAGATAGCACAACTCCTCATGATCAAGGATTTGATACATCTTCAGAGAGAGATGAGCATCACAATGACAAAGTTGAGACCAACTCTTCTTGCCAATCTGACTCCATAGGAAACTCACTAAGGTATAATAAATCTCAAAACTCTAAAATGCCATTTGATTATAAGCATCTTAATCATATAAAACAAATCTTTTGGCATCAAACACCATGCACTTTTTGTGGATTGAATAACCACACAGTGTCCCAGGGTTGGAAGAGAAAATCCTTGTGCAGGAAGGTTATGGCAACCAGGAGAAGGATAAGGATGGCAGATTGTTTTCCACATACATAAAAGAGAAGAGAAAATGCACCTCTGAAGGAGAAAGGCTACTACAGCCAATGTAGCAGAGATGGGAATCATGAGGTCACTTGTTGAGCCTTACATCCATATATACATCCAAAGAGGGATAAGAATACCAGACAGACATCTCTGAGGGAGACAACCAATCAGGAAGTCCTGCAGGAAAATCCACCACCAGGAGAATACCAACTACCAGAGAAAGGACATCTCAGTAAAGAGGACATGTTCGGCAAAATGGTCAAACAAATGGGGAAAATCCTTTTGAGTTAGTTGAGAGTGGCCACCTTTTGTAAATCACATGTTGTGATTCACACCCTGTGGAAGGGTATTGTGTACAAGTGATAATTGTTGATATCACTTCTTTTTTTGGCACATGTTGATATTGTTAGGCCTTGTCAAGGAGTTTGGGTAAGGGTTTTATATTGTAATTCCAATGGACATAATGTAATGAATTTTGGGGACCAAAACTCTTTTTAGTTGGGAGGCGTGATCTAGATGAATCTAGGGAACATCATAGAAATTTCAGAAGTGTCTGAGAATTCACAAAAGCAGCTTAGGACGCTCAGAATGGCCTCAATAGACAAAAAAGGGAAAAAATCAAATTTCCCACAACTCCATTAAAATGGAATGATCGCGAACATTGTGTCGCGATATTTCCAATGGCGCAAATGGCTCGTCAAACAGAGTTACAGATCAAAAGTTATAAGCAGCCAAAGTTCAGTCAAACTTGGTCAAAAAGGAAAAAGTCAAAGTGACACGTGGCACAACTAAAAGCGTGACACATGGCACAAATTAAAGGGTGACATGTGTCACAATTGAGTTGTAAAGATGGCATGGCAAGGATGTAGACACGTGGACAAGTTGAGTGATCACATGTGTCAGTTTTCATGGGCAAATCATACTGTGACAAGTGGCAATTTTTGTGGACTAGTTATATGGTGCCATGTGGCCCAGTCATGGGCTCCCATGTGGCACCCCTACAGTTCCTGGTATATGAAAAATTTTATTCCCCTCCCCAAGAGTCAAACTCATGACCTCTCACTATCCCAAAGGCCCCACACATATGCACCAACCACTACACCACACCTTGATTCTTGTTTGTAATATGGTTTAAATATTATTTAAATATAAACTTTAAACTAAGGTGCCAAAGGGAGGGGCTTGGCCTTTGGCCTAGCCCCTGTTCACATGATTTATCCCACATGACCATAATGTTCCACCCGCCTAGGGGCTTAACTCAACAACCACCATATATATAGCATATTCTGCTATATTTAGAACTATCCGCCATTTAATCGCCCGCCAAAACCTCAGCCAGAATTAGCGGAGTGAACCAAAAATATGCTAAAAGGGGAAGTCTATGGGATTCAACCCCAGAACCTCCCCAACAGCCCATTCCTTAGCTTAGCCTGCATAACCAATGCACCCAACTTCCTCATTACTGCATAACCATCAAAACAATTGTATAAGAAAGGGTTCGGGCAGTTCATTCAAAAGGTAGAGCCACACAACAGTGCATGGAGCACGAGAGTGGAGCATTGAGCGCACCCATACGGTCTGGTATGGACTGTATGGACCCGTACGAACTGTATGGATTTTTGCACACAAACCGAGGCAAGGTTGCCTCTTGGGTCCATAAAGTGTCCGACTCAGATCGAGGCATAGAGATAGTCATTTTTATGTAAACTGATGCCACGGATGCAATCGTGATGTTAGTTTCCTGATCTGAGCAATAATTTAGTAGATTAATTCTAGAATGAGTCATTTATTGTAGATGCAGTGGCATGGTAACTAAGGCAGACGTGTCTCTTGGGCCTGAAAGTGTTTGACTCGGATGGAGATGATTTGACAGTCATTTTTGGGTAATTCGACGACGTGAATTCAATGATGAGGTTTGTTTTTGCATAGGAGCTTCCGATCAGCAAGATAAGTGTTGGAGAAGCCAATGTAAGCATGTTTTTTTATTATGTTGTTTTGTCATTAAATGTTGCAGGATAGCGTGCGTGTTATAGGTCTGAAGGAGTAGAGAGAAGCTGCAACAAGGCAACAAGATCTACTTATTCCTTCTATCTATTTGTTTCTTCTCTTCTTTCACATAAAATCAATCAGTTATGTGTGATAGAGAATTTGTGGCACTTCCATGACAAGTGGCCAATGAGGCAGTTCTAATTTTTGAGGTTTTCATAATCTTTTGTATGGGTTTCATATTTATGCTCAGATCTGAGCAGCATATCTAAGGCTTTTGATGGCTCCATGTTGATGGGGGTCATATTGTATTCTTCATCTTTTTATGTATTGAGTATGTGGGAATGATGTCCATGTCAGCATCATGGATGCCTCATGAGTAGAACTTGTGAAGCTGATACATTCCTGATCACATTCTGATCTCTTGTTGTCGTCACCGAAAAGGGACTTTGGCCTTACAACTTGTAAAGGAGAGACATCATTACATTGAGAAGAATAAAGCGGTCAGGATTTGGAGCATGACTTGGAGAGGTAGCCCACTGCAAGGGTGAACTTTGTTATCAAGGGAAGTATCATATCTCTTATTTGTATTATTTTCTTATGTTGTTTTTCTATGAATTTCCACACATAGGATGTTAAAAGAAAGCATGACATATTACACATAAGGAAGACTAAATAGGTTTCATTCACTTCCAATTCAAGTACATAGACTTCAACTTTACCTTTAATTACAAATCGCTCAAGTAAAACGATCTATTACTGACCCTTTTGAAGGAGTGACATAATCAACCAGTTATTGGAAACTTATCACTCCCGGGTTCAGATCAATGTGATTCCATCACAAAACTAACCTTGTCAGTTAAGTGGTTTGATCATTTCTTTGGGTCAATAGATGACTAAATTGATGGTTGACCATGTCCACTTAGGATCCCAAATCTGCGTTTTATGGATAGGTGCAACCAACTCCACCCAATATTGTTGGTTTGTTCCATGAATGAAACCTATTTATAGACAATCCTTTTGGTTGGTTTGTTATCATTGGGAGATCTATTTCTGCTCTCATGGAGTGTGCTTGTGCTTTAGTGCAACAATGTATTTAGACACCACCACTGATCTTGGATCCATTCTTCTCTATGGTTAATGTTTGTCCCAACAAAGAGGAGCCTTAGTTCACCCCATATGCCCAAAAAAATAAGTAGGCGCTAGTGTTTTCCTATCTAGTCAATCTTAAAATCAAAATTCCAAACTATTTACTTTTTTTTAGAATAAATCTAGGGCTTCTTCATCTTGCATTTAATTTTCATCCATCAAGATCCTAGATGTCTAGGGTTTTCTTATATGTGCTTGACCTAAAATTATTTTTTATTTCAAAATCAGCCTACCTAGTTTATTATTGCAACATTATTAGGGATAGAGACTTCTTGACATTTTTGGTTGTTATATGCTCTTCAAATTTTAAAATTTACAAGTTACTTAAACCTTAATTTTGTTCCATGTTTTAGCCCTAAAATTCACTTGTTTGTAATCCATTTAAGTGGCTAAAACATATTACTGTAACTTGTTTATTGTTGTAATTTCTTATCTTTTAATGCTTGTTTTAACACAACCTTTACCAATTTTCAGATTTGTACTCTTTGGGGATGAATTTTCATTAAATAATTGCACAAGAAACCTTCTAAAAAAAATCTAAATCTAGAATTTACTTTGAGTTACTACCAAATCCATAATTCATATATGATAATTTGTGGGTGGTGATTTGAATAGTAACATAGGTGACCTTATACTTGACCTTTCTTACCTTACAAACCCTAGGTGCTACTAGGTAAGTCTCCCTTCTATTGGATTTTTCATTCTTTAAAACAAGGGAAATAGTTGTCTAGGTGATAGTGGCAACACTTCATTTAAAGAAGATGAAGTAAAGGCTTGTTTGGCAAGCTAAACCATTACACTAATTGGATTTTCCATTTTATTTTAAAGCTAACATAAGGTCAATATCAAACTCTAAACATATGGAATGAAGATATAATAAATATTTCACCCATTAGAGTTATTTACGTATCTTGGTGGGTTAGTTTGAATGGTTGAGTGCTATAGTGGGAAAACCCCCCTATGGACTACAATAGGGTTCTAAAGTGCAGGCATAGCTAACTATTTAAAGTCTCCTACTTTTAACAACTATCCCGAAAACACCCCACATTCATCCATAAAGTACAAGGTATAGGGATCCGGTAGTCTTACCTTAAACTCAGCGTCCGGTGTCGATTCCAATGCGTTCGGTCGCTTCTCAACTGCAAATATCCTCCCAAGGTTGACCTGCATTCACCAAAAGACAAAAAAGAAACTACAAACATGTGTTCTATATATGAATTAGTAGGTTAGATGTCATAACAAAATGTAAATCAAACATGAAGATTGAACACATCATATGGCGGGATGGAAAAAGTACTTCTTTATATTAATCTCAGAGAGTTACTTACAAAATGAGATCGACGACTGCTCCTCGAACCCGGTCCTGGGGTTTGCTTCACCAAGATCCAACTGCTTCCATGTATCCTTCTTCTCTCACACTTGTCTCTAGAGAATGGGATTAGGTCTATGGATGAGGAAAAAGGGAAAGAATAGGGAATTATGGCTCAAAACTCACAATGTGTGTTGGTGCAATTATATGCATAATATATTACCAAACATAAATTATCGATCGAGATTCGTAATCATTAGATTCGATGCACTATATGTGCCGATAACAGATAGGTTACTATGTATGTTTAGTAGAGATTCGATAAGAAAACCATTTAGAAACCAACACACTTTTAAAAATAACAATCTTCACACAATTCGAAAGTTGGAAAGAAAAACTCATAAACAAGCAAAAGATCTTGCTCGAGTGATGGACCTATTCATTGATGGTTTATGAAGGGAAAATATGAACTTTGATTCTATTTCCTGGAGCAATTAAACTAAAAACAATTACCACTTTGCGCATTCGCAACATTCCATTAGAGGCACATGTAGGGTGAGAGATGTAGGTCTTGATTATGCATGTGTTAGAAAGTTGTAACCTAATCAATTATGGAAAATAAATCTATGTGTAGTGGGATGCTCCCTTAAATCTCATGTATGGTGAAATATGGAGATCCAATTGTTCTTGCATTACCACACTTTGCAACAAATTCAAATAGTGAAATCAAACAAAATAATAGGTACATGAAATGAAAATCTACACTAACAATGTACAATGAGCTTACCAAGCTGGATCGGTGGCCCTTGCCGATGCCAACATGGAATCTTTTAGATCAGCAGATGATAACTTCTATGAGACACAAGATCACTGAATTCAAACTTGATTTAATCTTCAACAAGTAGGTTTATAGAAAGAGTCTTTTCATGAATCAAATCTACATTATAACATTTCTCCTCTAATCTACATCATAACAATTCTCCTCAATATAAATCATAACAATTATCTTCCCCCTCATGAAGAGAGGGCACTCTCTTTTATACATGAGAGCTTTGAAAATGATATAAACATCTCATAATTACATATCCACTTTTCTCTCAACCAATTTCCCATTATTACAAAATATAATCCCTTCAAATCCTCACACATATCTCTCATATATCTTGGATAAGATATGACAAACAAATCTTCATGATCTTCTCCTTGGAATAGGCTTGAATTATCTCCTCAAATCTTGAAATGGTGGAGAAAGTATTCGAGAAGTCTTTTTGAATTAATCCTTTAAATATTCCTACACATGATAAAGCTCACACATTTTTGAGATATATATGAAAACATGTTGATTTTCTAATATTTAATCACAAATTCCCTTTTAATACTAAAATAAATGATT
>JASDQU010735659.1:16565-35064 GCA_032191745.1 Picea mariana
CAATACCGAGGTGCCAACTTGGCACATGCTCCCATTTTCAAGGAACTCTTCCTGGGCCTAACTCTGAGATATACATGATCTCCCGCTTTGAACTCTCTTGGAGTTCTCTTTTGGTCGACATAACTTTTCTGTCAGTTTTGAGTGACCTTCAGGTTTTGTTTTATCTGAGTCACCTGTTGTTCCATTTATTTCAACATGTCGGGTCCAAAAGAAATCCAATTTACGGGATTACCCCAGCCAAGTGGAGTATTACACGATATACCATAGAGGACTTCCAAGGGACTCATCTTTAAGGATGCTTGGTAGCCGTTGTTGTAGGCGAATTCTACCAATGGTAGGTAGTCTTCCCACTTCTTGGGTTGATGCATTACATGCATTCTTAGCATGTCTTCAAGTACTTGGTTCACTCTTTCCGTCTGTCTGTCGGTTTGAGGGTGATAGGCGGTGCTAAACAACAATTTGATCTCTAAACCAGCCATCAATGATTTCCAAAAGTTAGAGGTAAATTTCGTGTCTCTGTCAGACACGATCTCTTTCAGCATACCATGCAGTCTGAATATCTCCTTCATGAACACCTGGGGGATATAGATTTCTTTGCAAGTTGATTTGACAGGGATGAAATGAGCAGAATTGCTCAATTTATCCACCACTACCATAATGGCATCGTTCTGTTTGGTTGAGGTTGGTAATCCAGTGATGAAATCCATGGAGATGGTTTCCCATTTCCATTCTGGGATTGGTAAAGGTTGCAATAATCTTGCTGGGTGTCAATGTTCTGCTTTAACCTGCTGGCACTCTATGCATTTGGCTAAGTACTCAGTTATGTCTTTCTTCATTCCAGGCCAATAAAATTGTCTCCTGGTGGCAGTGATCATTTTCTGGTATCCTGGATGATCGGAATAGGGTATTTTATGTAGTTCATCCAGTATGAACCTCTTCAAGTCGTCACAATTTAGAATATACAGTCTATTTTTGTAAGTGAGCAGACCTCCTTTGGTCATCTAGTAGCCTTTATATTTTACTCTGGTGGGTCCTTGCTGTAGGTACATGGCCACGGTCTGGACGAAGGGATCTATTTCTTGTGTGTTTCTGATTCTTTCCTTGATTTCTGTCTCACAGGTGCTTACCACTGCCAGGTGAATTCTTTTCATACTTCTACTAAGGGAATCGGCCACCTATTTTCCTTTCCTTTAATGTGTTTGATTTTGAAATCAAACTCGCTAAGGAGGGCCATCCACCTAGCTTGTCTAGCATTGAGATTTGGTTTATCAAACAGGTATCGTAATCCACAGGGATCTGTCATAAGTACAAATTTTCTTCCCAGGAGGTAATGCCTCCACATTTTCAAAGCATGCATTATGGAAGCCAGTTCTAGATCATGGGTCACATAGTTGACTTCATGCTCATTCAATTTTAGGGATTCATAGTAGATCACACTTTCTTCCTACATAAGGAATCCTTCAATCCATTCCTTACAGGCATCTGTGCACACAAGGAAGTCAGCTTCTGGATCGGCGATCTTTAGTACGGGTGCATGGGTCAGTAGATGTTTCAGGGTTTGAAATATTTCTTCACATTTCTGTGTCCACAGGAATTTTGTCCCCTTCTTTTGGAGGGGAGTGATTGGACAACCAATCTTGGATAATCCTTTTATAAATATCCTATAGTATCCTACTAATCCCATAAAGGATCTGATGTCCGAAACATCCCTCGAGGTAGGCCATTCCATGATAGACCTAATTTTGTCAAGGTCTACCGCTACTCCTTCTTCGGAGAGAGCATGGCCTAAGTAATGTATTTCTTTCTGGAAGAATTCACATTTGCTGAATTTGGCATAGAGCTGATGTTCTCTTAGCACTCGCAGCACAAGTCTAAGATTATCTTCATGCTCTTCTCTATTCTTAGAGTAGATTAATATGTCATCAATAAAAACCAGCACAAATTTATCTACAAATTTACTGAGTACATTGTTTATCAAGCACATAAAAGTGGCAGGGGCATTGGTTAACCCAAATGGCACTACCACAAACTCATAGTGACCATACCATGTACGGAAGGCAATTTTATGGATGTCTTCATCCTTGATTCAGACTTGATGGTATCCCAACCTCAAGTCAATCTTTGAGAAAATAGATGCACCTCCCAATTGATCGAACAGATCATCGATCCTGGGCAAAGGGTACTTGTTCTTTATGGTTACCTTATTGAGTTGTCTATAATCTATACACAGTCTAAGGGTGACGTCCTTCTTTTTCACAAACAGGACTGGTGCTCTCCATGGGGACACGCTGGGTCGAATATAGCCTTTATCCATCATTTCTTTTAATTGCAATTTGAGTTCAACTAACTTGGGTTTGCTCATCCGGTAGAGTGTCCTAGACACCAGCACCGCTCCTGGTGCAAGTTCTATTGAGAAGTCTATGTCCCTTCTCGGAGGTAGACCCGGTACCCCTTCCGGAAACACATCTCTGTATTCTCTCAGGATAGGGTGATCGTCAGGGCTTGGTTTATCACCTTCGATTTTTTTCAACACCTGTATTGCATATAGGGGACATCCCTTTCGGAAATACTTTCTCATTTGCAGGGATGATATTTGTCTCACTGAGATGGGTTTTCAAATCCCTTGAAGGGTTATTCTTCTCCCTTCTTTACTTACATACTATAAGGTTTTATGGTAATAGTCCAGTCTGGATTTATGGGTGGCTAGCCAGTCCATACCGATCAATAGATCATATGATCCTAGGGGTAATATGTTAAGGGTTTCTTGGGTGGGAAATTCACCCAACATTAATTGGCAGGCTGGTATAACCTTTGCTATCTTCCTTTTAGTGCCAGTGGCTAACTGTAACAACCATGGCTTGGTATGTTTTTGTGGCTATAGTTTGCACTTATCAACAGCTTTAGGGGCTATATAACTCAAATTTCAACTAGGGTCAATCAAAACAGACACTAGATGGTTGAAAATCATACCTTCTATTTCCATTACTGAAGCTTGATGGTCAGCTTGGTTATTATCCAAGGCTACATAAATTTGTGGCACACTCCTCGCCACATCATCGACGACAGTAGTTTCCTAGATGTTATAAATCCTCCGACTATTATGTTGTCGATGTGGACAGTCTCTCAGGAGGTGTTCCTCTCTGCAACCCCAACATTTCAAAGGTTCTCTCTTAGTGTTATCCACCTTCACTGGTATAGGTCCAGAAGTTTTATTTCCACCCGATGAGGGAAAGTTCTACTGGTGTACACTCTGGGCTAGAAAGTTCATTCTTGGGTTCTTCTTGTAGTTCTTAAATCCTAGGGATTTGATCCCCTTTTTCTGAAATCTTGAACTATTCTTCGGTTTCCATCCTTCATGAGGTTCTGCTCGATGCCCAAACTATTCATGACAATAGGTTGCCTTTCGAATGGTGCCTTCTAGGGTCTTTGGCTCATCAAATTCAATTCTATTCTGATATTCCTTGGGTAGCCCATTGATGAAGCATTGCACCTTTGCCTTTTCTACTTTTATATAAGGTACATACCTCAACAAGTTAAGGAATCTGTTAACATATTCTTCTATAGTAAGTTGTCCCAGTTTGAGTTCATAAAACTCTTTAGTCTTTTCGTCGAAATATTTTTCCGACAGATACTTCTTTCGGAAGTACTTCTCAAATCGTTTCCAAGACAGGTCCTCTTCGCGAACCCCTTTCACATTCTTAAGGTCTTCCCACCAAATGGAATCCTTTCCGTTCAAGTTGAAGGTGGCCACTCAGGCCTTCATATTTTCTGAAAAGTCATGGACTCTGAAATACTTCTTTAGTCCAAGTAGCCAGGCCTCTGCTTCCTCTCACTTCTTTATTTCACCGTCGAAGGAGGGTGGTTTGGCCTTTCTGAATTCTTTGAATTTTCGACCTTTGGAAGACTTTTGCTTCTTCTGTTTTCTTCGGGGATATGAACTAGTTCTACTGCTAGAAGAGCCCTCTGAATTGCCATCTTCCTTCTCAGAGGAATCATTCGACACTTGTCCTTTACCTCTGGGGTGGACCTTTTTCGAGGTGTTCCTCTCAGTGTGGCCACTAATATGACCATGTTTCTTAGTTTCAGGTTCATGCTGCATTTGTCTTTGTAGATCGGATAAACTCTGCAGTAAAACTGCATTAATTTTTGTTTGTTTTTCTTGTTCTTTCATCATCCTTTCATTGTCAGCCTTGCAGCTTTGTAATTCGACCATGAGACTCCTCACAGTATCGGATAGATCTGGAGGGGTCCCTACTACCCTTATTTCGTCAGACTCTTCGTCTCTATTGTGGGAGCCCTCTCCCACTTCATGGTGAGTCACCATACTATGTGTTGATAATTTCCCGCGGTTCATCTTTTGCTTGTGTGAAAAGACAAACGTTGGTTGTTAGTCAATAGTTAGATACATTTTTATAATCCGCACAAAATTCATATTTATTTCACATCCATACATAGTCGGGTTTTCATTTCAGACTTTGACCTTTTTGAGTTAAGAGGTTTAAGATACAGGGTTACTCTTTTTAAGAGTGTTTCGAACGGAGCTTCTACACAACTCGTTCATGAGCCCAAGTAGGTCGAGTGTTGTAACCATGCTCTGATACCAATTTGTGACATACCCACTATGAAAATTGAATTTTTCGTTGATTTCTCAACGATCAGACCCCCCCAAACGTCTACAGAGGTCTAGTGTAAGCTAGCTCTTCCCTCGTCTGTTCCCATAGGATCGCAGGTCAAGACCACAGGTCGAACAGATATGGCGTCCTTTCGCTCTTCGCGACTCAGCGCTAACAGAGCGTCGAGTCTTTCGACTCTGCAAACCCCAACACAGCGAAGCGCTGAACCCCGAAAGGGCTGGCGAGTACAAGTTTCCTGTTTGGGTCTTTTCCTCGTGACCATGTTCCGTGACCACGCGCTTAAACCGGCAAAGCCCTTACCGGCCTTTCATGATTCGGGAAATCACGATACATGACTTCTTCCTTTCCCATTAAAATCCCCGAAAACCATGAAGTCTCCCAAGTTTCCCTCCAAAGGGAGATCAACAACTGTAATCCTCCCCTGATCTGACGGTATCGATCCTTTCGGGGTTTCAGTACTCGGGAGTTCGAAATGAAATGACTCCAAGACTCCTTGTCATTTAAATCTATGAATTCCGTTATGGAAATTCGTGTAAGAGATTGACGACTCTTAAGAGTGTGGATCCAACGGTCCATGGGATTTCAGGACTTTTCCCAAAACTATGACTGCTCACCACGCGTCTCCTCTGATGGACGGTCCAGATTCTTTCGGTACTTCTCCTCTCCACTACAGCGTATATCAGGATTTCGAGCATCAGGATTTCACAAATCGCAAGGGAAAGGTTTTCTAGCACTCTAGTTTTTCGGATGCCGAAACGCTGAAACGTCGACTGGAAGCCACATGTCCCTCCGATGGACGATGATGACCTTCAGCCAAGCTCAATGGTCCTGATATTTTCAGGATGATCAACAGTCATGATAAAATCCCAGCTTTCCTTAACCTCATTTCCACCTCTCGCCATTTCAGGGTTTCGGGGATCGGGATTTTGCGACTCACGAAGACAAGGGTTCTTTGCCCTTTGGTTTCCTAGGTGCCGAAACACCGAAATGTCGATCGACAGCCACATGTCCCTTCGATAGATGAATGTGACCTTCACCCACGATCAACTGTTATGATCTTTTCAGGATGATCAACGGTCACGATTAAATCCCGCCTTTCTCAAACTTATTCACACTTAAACCGATTCGGGGTTTTGGTAATCGAGATTTCGCGACTCCCAGTGACACAAATCCTCTAACAACTCAAATCCCCGATATCCAAAATACCGATGGACACTCGATCTCCACCATGTGTCCTCCAGGGATGGATNAGAGGATTTGTGTCACTGGGAGTCGCGAAATCTCGATTACCAAAACCCCGAATCCAAAATACCGATGGACACTCGATCTCCACCATGTGTCCTCCAGGGATGGATGGTCCAGATCTATATCGGGACTTTTTCCATGGAGTGTCCCGATCTCTTGTCATCAGGACTCCCGGAATCCCGAACTTCGAATCCATGATATCGACTACTCTCTCAGGACTTTTTCCCTTGTTCATGAGGGCTTAACCCTCAAGAATCTCCTAGCAGATCCAACGGCTGTCAGGTTTTCTAGCTAAGATCTGACGACTCAGATCTATCCCACGCCGTGTACCGACTCCTCTTTTGGGACTTTCACCCCTGTTCACGAGGGCTTAACCCTCATGCATCTCCTAGTAGATCCAACAGCTGTCGATTTTTCTAGCTAATATCTGATGACTCAAATCTGTCCCATGCCATGTATGGACTCCTCTTTCAGGACTTTCTCCCCTGTTCATGAGGGCTTAACCCTCATGCATCTCCTATCAGATCCAACAATTGTCGGGTTTTCTAGCTAAGATTTGACGACTCAGATCTATCCCACGTCGTGTACTCTCCCACTGCTCTCTGGACGTGGAAAAACCAATGGTCCAGATACTCCCACAGACCTTGGGGATCTACGGTCTCGATTTCCTCCCTACTCACGAAGATAAAAGAAAAGGGGTAAGGAATGTAACGCCCTTGTTTCTTCCGCTAATCTAATGGTCATGAATGACCGCAGATCTTCCAATGGGATATTATCCGTTGATAGGTACTTATCCCTATGCTGCTACTTCAAGATTTCAATAGGATTAGTCTTCCTCGTACAGGGTTGCTAAGACTTGCGCATTTGGGTCCTTTTTCCAGGTTCTTGGTAAACTTTTCCAAGAAGGGTATCTCTGTGGAAAGTTCTATTCTGGGGCATTCCTGGAGACAAATAAGGGGAAACCAATTCCTGAGATTGGACTAGAAGTCTAAATTGATTTAACTTTCACATAATTAAATTTATCTATCAACATAAGCCATGCGTGGTTTTTATGTTACAAGCATACATCTACCATTTATTATGAAAACACTGCACAAATAGTCTTATACTGTAATCATTCACAATTTCACAGTTTATGGGCATATATGTCAGCATATAAATTTCAAGGTGCAAGATGTAAAACACTTATCAGCAATAACACTAGAAGTAAGTGTAACTGCTGAGAGGGGTGCTCATTTCCACCCAACCGTAGGCTCAGCGATTCCGATAGGATTTACCACTAGCCACCCCCGAGCTGAGACCACGATGTAGTGAGACTGTGTCTCGATTTTCCAATGACTAAGAACGAGGGTTACTCTCCCCCTTCTCTCCTCCCCTTGCGTCTGCCTCCAATCGCTTCTCCCTCATGCCTTATCCTCTTGCGAGGTTGCATGTGGCAAGATTTCCCTCACACTGGTTAGGCTTGACGGCTCTACGGATGGGCGGTTCACCCCCCCATCCCTCATTAATTCCTGAGGAGCCATCTACCTACCAGCTTGCGAGACATTTAATTCGAGGCCAGGGCGTCGCTCTTGGTTCTCCGGGCCAGTGAAGTCCAAATACGGTATTTTTCTCGATGGAAGTTAACGCCACCATTCTAGGTGCCTTCCACCACCTTTCTCCAGCCATCGTGGTCTCTTTTTCAGCATATCCCCTCTCAGCAGTCCTGCAATATATATATATATATANAATATTATTCACATTCATTGACCTTTTCCACAAGGTCCATTCACATCACACATTCACATTTCTGAGTTTGCCACAGTTCTTGGCCAGTCCAGTTATTTTTACAAACTGGGGGGAACAGGGTGTTACAGTGTGCATAGCCAGAGTATTGATAGGACAAGACCTATCTCCAGTCATAGTCGACACAAATTATCCTACCTCTATTCGTCCTAACTATGGGAGGAAATATGATCTGTGATGGAGATCATCCCAGGGTCTATCTGGACTAGTCAATGCCTCTAAAATTGCCTCGTTAGAGGGAAAGACCAAGTCTAAAGAATCGGTAGTGGAAAGGGAACCTTGAGCCCAGGCAGGCTCTAGAACTGGATCTAACTCTTGTGCGGGAGTCATATCGGGGTTAGTGAAATATTTTTGGACTATAGAGTATGAAAATTCTATCGCGAACAAGGGCATGGACATGCCATGGTGCCCTGTCCCTTCCATCATGGCTGATGGGGAAGGAAGAATCCATGGATCATTAAAGTAAGTCGTGCGGAACGATGACACTGAAAATATTTTAGCCTTAGGCTGGTCGGGGATAGTCGATATCATTTTTACATCACCAAAAGGAGGCAGGTAATCGAAAGTACCGATGAGAGATGGGCATAAACCAACCCCCACGTTGACGACGTCGGGCTGTGGATTATCGATCATCAGGACCGTGGATGCCCCCGATGAAGGATCAAGTCTGGAGAAGGACAATTGATCAATGGTCACAATTCAGCCCTCATGTGGAAACAACAAGACCCAAAAAACTGTGGCAAACACTGCATGCATGGCATATGTCCAACTCCTTCCTAACAGGAGGTTGTAGTCGAGAGACGCATCGACCACTTCAACTTCGATGCACACAGTCTTCCCTCCTAACTACATAAGAAAAGCAGGAATGATTCCATGTGGTATGAAAGAACGAATGTCAAAAGACGTAAGAAGATTAGGTGAAGGAGACAGAATGGGTTGGCCAATGGAATTCCAACACGCCAACGGAATCACACATGTCGAGGCACCCTCATCAACCATCGTATGGAAAATGTTCTGGGTAGACGATTTTGTGGGGTGAGCCACTACTATCTGAAATGAGATGTGGTATGGGAGATGAGGCTTCAAGTTAGTTGCATCAAGCATGATAGTTCTCGGATTACATGTCTCAATGGATCCTAAGGCGGCTGGCAGAGCCTTTCTCTACAAAGGGAAGCTTTGGAGGACCTCCAAAGCAGACATCGCACAAGGGGTTTGTGACAAATCCTCCACCATGAAGTAGTTCTGGGTGGCCCTCGCATTTGGATTATGTGAAGCCTTCTTGAATTCCCCTTTCGGAATGTGTGTCATTGTTTCACCCATCATTCTCTCAATCTGGAGAGAAACAGACGGGTTTTCGGATTCTTTACCCTTTTCGGCAGTGCTTGGCATTTCGTAATCATGTGCCCTAGTAGCTATGTGAGATTCACCTTTCAACATATAGATATTCAAGGTCGATGGATTACTATATGATGAAGGGGGTCCCTGACTGCCCCCATCCACGTTTGAAGAGGCTTGAGTTAAATTTTTCTCATGAGGAAATGGGTTCGTTAACACTGCAAGTTGTTGTTGCGCCAATAACTTTTGGGCCTCTGTGAGTCGAAGGAATAGGTGATTGGAGTGGTCTACCACGCAAAGGTTGCATGGATACTTCGAATTATTTCTCTCTGTGTTTCCCCCGCCAACATTATTAGTGGGTTTCTTATCCCCTTTACCCTTCTTTCGTTGTTTTTTCTTCCCTTCGACCTGTTGGTTGGTCTTTGGGTTCGTCAATTGCACATTGTGTACATCTGACGTCTAAGCAGGGGGAGCAGCCGAACTAGGAGTTAGGCTGACCATTGTTTGTTGTATCGACAATTGTTGCAATTGGTTTGACAGTGGATCAGTGGGCTTTGCTTGTGTTGAACCAACAATGTCATCAGCATGTGGTCCAAACTTGTGTCTAGTCTTATCAAGAATAGATCGTGGTGCATCTGGAAAAACTTCATAAAGAAAACTAGACTGAGAGTAAATCATCTCTAGCTATTGAGCTCTCATTATCGCTTCTTCCTCCGAAAAGACCCTCGACGTTGCTACGTCCTTGGATAGCTGGGGTACTAAAGACTTAAGGAACCATTCTAGTAGGAATGTTGGTGGAACTGGTACTTTAATCAAACTCTTTTCGCACTGCCATTCTCGGATGTGATCAGAGATATGGTCAACCTTTGTCTACTCAAAGTTATGTGGCAGCATCGTATCTCACATGTAATTGAAAATGGTTTAAGAAAACCATGGCCAATTCTCCAAAAGTAGAGTATCTTGAGTGGTCAAGCTCGATGTACCATTTTGCAGCACTCCCAATAAGAGTGCGTTGAAACAGATGCGACTGGATGAAGTCGTCCCTCAAAGAATTGGGCGAGAACCATAGGTGAATTTGGCCACATGATCACTTGGATGTTCATTAGGCTTTCCTTCGAAATGGAATGTCTGAGGGAAAATTGGTTAGCATAGCAGGCTAATGTGGATCATGACAGATTGGGTCATTCAATAGTCTTGACAAGTTTGGCAAATGCAAAGTTTCCAGAAATGGTAGCTTAGGTTGTTGAGTATGTACAGGAGGATAGGAGCCTGGGATTTGGCTGGCACCATGTTTCCAGGAAAAGTTAGGTTGTTGGCCTGGGTTCTGGTAAAAACCATGGCCTAGGCTAGTATTCGGATGTTGTGCTGGTTGAGACGTCATCGACTAACTCCCGTAATAGGACGTTGAAGGCTGAGAAGGGATTTCTCCCAACGTTGTGTTCCAAAGGTTCTGGAAAGGGTTGCCCCCTACCGATCCTATGGGAATAGGTACTGAGCCTTGCTCAGGGTTCCATTGACCATGGAAGGGGTTTTCCCCGGTAGGCATCCCTGACGAGGGAACTGATCCCTGCCACAGGTTCCAAGGTCCTTGAGAAGTGTGTGCCCCCTATGCAGGAATAGTACCTTGCGTAGGATTTTGTGATCCAAAACCAGGGTTTCCCCTAGCTGAGACGGTAGCTGACGAGAATGCATTGTTACCAAATGTGTCGAACAAAGAGAATGGCAAAGAACCCACCAGTGTGGTACTAGAAGAAGGTCCTTGACTACCTGCTCCAAATGAGTTGTAATTCATGTTTGGCCAAGCGGGCTGCTGAGAAGCACCGCCAAGCGAGGGGGACGACGGAGGTATATGACCCCTGTTGTAATGGAAAGCATTATAGGGGTCTGAAGTGACCCCCATGGACCCTTGCAGAGGAGCATTAGAGCTCCCTGCCCCTAGACCTAAAGTCTGTAGGGTGGAGTAGGAGAGGACCGAGTTCGTGTCAAAGTTGGGCATCCTGTATGAAAACGGAGGGCCCGTCACACTCTGAGTAAACGGTGCAGTGATCACTGCCATGGACGAAATTGGACCACTGCCCAAGGTAGAGGCAGTTGAGACCATAGTGGCCCGGATCTGTGAAGGTGAGTTAGGAGGCAGAATGCCCCCAGTTGTGGCAGCCGTAGAGGGAGTATGAGGACTCCCTGACGAAGTAGAAGCATTTTCTTCCATTGTTGCGTGCAAAATTATCTGACGCTCGTGATGCGTTACCCTTGGAGAGGCAAGATGTATCATAAGTGGCATCAACAAGTCGATGATCGGAGATTTATATAGACTCAGAGCTTCTGAATCAAGGTAAAAAATAGTCAATCCCTCCAGAAACGAATGTTCTCCTCTCGGAGATGGCTCGAGTATAGTTTCTTGTGGCCCAGTCTCCTCAAATGACCCTTCCTGGTCAAGTCTTTGCCTTCGCGGTGGTGGTGGTGGCTCCAAGTTAACCAGCGGCAGGCCGAAAATCCTTCGCGACCGATGGAGCTCTTGATCTTCCACTATGTGAGAAGATCAATGACACACTAAGGATTTATAACCTTGAAGACCAAAACATGCACTAGAAAAGGTTCCTGTGAGATGCAGCAAGAAAACCACTATTACTAGTTGGAAGAATAGTTACAACAACCAACACTAGAGCAACTTACCAGTGCAAGTGCAACTTGAACACAGAATCACCCTCCGGGTATACTCTGCAAAGTGTGGCCCGATATTTTCCCTAGGTACTGCGGTATACCCCCGTAGTCACCTGTGTAAGTCCCTAAAATCAAAGGCAACTAGGTTGCCAACTCATGAACAACTACTAGGCGGGTACAGTTGACAGTCGAGTGGACCACAATGAGTAGGGTATCAATCCCAAAACCTATCGAGGGTATCAAAAGAAAGTGTTCCGGAAGACGACTGAGGACCTCGAACAGATTTGAGACCCACGAAGCTCCATGGAAAATGCGATCAACGTAATCCCAAGATAAGTCCTCTATATGTGTTCCTCCGCTACGATTGGTCCGGCTTTGGAGGGGTTATCTTCACTACCTTTCCGCATGCAACCTCATGTTTAACCCCTGTGTTAGAGGGGGGTCTCGGATAATTTCCATGTTACTGGACTTTTTCACTCCCTAACACAGACTCTATGTTTTTTTTATATCCTTGAAGAGTTTCCTTTCCAACCTAAATTAAGGATCTAGCCTAATCTAGTTGATGGACCCTACAAACATGAAAGTCTGATTAATTTTAATTAANATTCAAAGGAACGAAAATGAAACTGATGGTGTTTGTAAAGAGATGAAAGAGAATAACAAATTTTGGAAACAAAATTACTTCTTCATCAACAAACAAAGATTTGCAAATTGAAAACTCTTTAACCAACTTTTCTAACTAACTTTTCTTTATAAGATCTTTTAAAATAAAAAACTCAAAAATGAATTTCGCTCGACTATGAGCTACTTAAAGTTCTAATTATTTCGTAAAGAACTTAAGAAAGCACTCTTCTTCCTGACAAGTAAAGACAAATAACCTAACTACTTAACCAAACAAGAAACTGATTTTTTTTTTTCGTATGCTTCAAAATAAGAAACTTGAGAATGAATTCTTTTCTTTTCTTCTAAAGCAAGTAAAAGGGAAAAGTAAAGACAAGACAAGACCCAAGAAACTGACTTCAGGTCTACTACAGATCGCAGGGAGACACTGAAAGAACCACAAAGGCTAAAACATAAAAGACTCACAGACTCATCAAAAAAACCCTTCAACAAAAAACACAAGCAATAATTAAAAGATAAAGAAATTGACGCCAAACCTAGTCTCAAAGATTGTAACTACAGAGACTAGGACTAAATCAAGAAACCCCTGAGAAGTCATACTTCAATCAGGGAAGAGGATGACTGTCTCTTCTTGAGAAAAAAATTTCCTGACATAGGCACGCAAATAACAACTAAGTAGCTTGTGTATGTACGCAGGTTGTCCAAAGGTAGGGCGCATATGTACGCGGGTTGTCCAAAGGTAGGGAGCATATGTATGCAGGAAGACCCACTACAGGTCGTGTACACCTCTGTAACTCCTCAAAAAAGAAAACCAACATTCAAAGCTGACAAGGCAGGGAGTACTGGTATGGCAGACTAGAATCCCTTAAAGACTCAGTAACCTATAGAGAACTCAAAGAGGTAATTAAAGCAATTAAGACACCCAAAAAGATCCCCTAAAAACCCTAGAGGCTCCCTAGTATAGTCGCCAATTCTGCTATAGTGGGAAAACCCCCCTACGAACTACACTAGGGTTCTAAAGTGCAAGCATAGCTAACCGTCTAAAGTCTCCTACTTTTAACAACTATTCCAACAACACCCCACATTCATGCATAAAGTACAAAGTATAGGGATCTGGTAGTCTTACCTTAAACTCTGCGTTCAGTGTCGATCCCAATGCGTTCAGTCACTTCTCGACTACAAATCTCCTCCCAAGGCTGACATGCATTCACCAAAAGACAAACAAGAAACTACGAACATGCATTCTATATATGAATTAGTAGGTTAGATGTCATAACAAAATGTAAATCAAACATGAAGATTGAACACATCATATGGCGGGACGGAAAAAGTACTTCTTTATATTAATCTCACAAAGTTACTTACAAAATGAGATCGGCAAATGCTTCTCAAACCCGGTCTTAGGCTCCTTTTCACTATGATCCAACTTCTTCCACGTATCCTTCTTCTCTCACACTTCTCTCTAGAGAATGGGCATAGGTTTATGGATGAGGGAAAAGGGCAAGAATAGGAAATTCTGGCTCAAAACTCACAATGTGGCTACAAATTATTGGGGCAAGGGGGGAAAATGAAATGGGCAGAGTTTCACTATAGCTATGTTTTTCCTTGGAATGAGACCCCAACACCTCTTTTTATATGACAAAAATATGGTTATTCAGTTGGGTGACGGACTATAGGCAGTGAATTGGTTGGGAAACTACCCAATAGCCCATAATCTCAACGAATCCCTTGCAACTTTTTATTTTTTGCAAATTTTGTGGGTATACGCAGGTTGTAATCATGCAACTAGCATACGTACGAGGGAAGTAGAGGTGCAACTAGCATACATACGCGGGCATTTGTGGTGCAGGGCACGTACATCTTCAAAAATTGTGTTTTTAAGAAGAGTTGTTCTATATTGGCTTAGAAAAAATAGTAAGTAAGATGGCCTGATGTCAGGTCTGCATGTGTGGTGAAAATTGGGGTTATAACATTGAGTGATGTGAGTTATTACAAGCACGAGGTCATGGGGTCAATTCCTCGAGTTTAAAATATGTGTGGATATTATTGGGCTTCACTTTAGGTGCGAAATTAAGTTGTCAAAATTGCAACTAAAACCATTTACTGAACAAACAATCCATTGATAGTTGTTTTAGAGTTTGTTCAATGGAAGTGTCTACTTTCCTGCAAACTTTACAAGATTTTGGCTTCTCTCTGTCCATCACAACATGATGTATTGATAGTTACTTCGAAATCATGATCAGATGTCTCTGCAACTCCTCTTATTTTGATGGATGGATGTCTAATGATGATCTGATGTGTTTGTGGCCCTTCTTGGTAAATGATCAAATGTTTTTACAACCCTTCTCCTTCACTCAATCTACAAATTTTTAGTGGTGGTGTCTAAAAAAATTGTTGAAATAGACCAATTACAAGGATCATATATAAATAGGTTTCAATCATGGACCAAACCAACAATCTCAGGTGGAGTCAGTTGTATCTGTCAATAAAATGCATATCTGGAATCATAAGTGGATATGGTTAACCATCAATTTAGTTGGTTGTGGACCCAAAGAAATGGTCAACCCACTTAGCCAACAAGGTAAGGTTTACAATGGAACCGCATGTTCCAACACCAATGAGATAGTAGACAATTCATTTCACTTCTTTCCAATAGATGTCTAATGATGATCTAATGTGTTTGTGGCCCTTCTTGGTAAATAATCAAATTCTTTTGTAAGCCTTCTCCTTCACTCAATCTACAAATGTTCACCTGCACCCACTAATGCGCTACCATCAAATCAATCTGTAAATGAAAATAGCAAACAAGAAATGTGCAGATTTCCAATGAATACTACAAACATCAAATCAACTTGAAAATGGAAATAACTAACAAGAAAAAGATTCCCAGATTTCAAATGGAAATAAAAAATATCAATAGGAGCAAACACCAATGAAGAAACCCGTGAATTTCAAATGGAAACAACAATCGTAGATATAGCACCAATGGAAATTGCAAACAACCTTGGAGAATGGGAAGCATCGGACATCAAGGCCATGAAGAATGGAAAGCATGTGATAAAACATGGTCAGAAAGAATGATATGTGGCCTAGTAGCACACCACTTCACAACTACTTGAAACATTTGAAATGCCATCACAACGTATAGTCATCAAACCAACCAAACCAACCAGCATATGTCACAGCTACTTGAAGAACCATCCAAACCTATTAATCTCTTGTAATCACACCCAATAATGTCTAATGCCTAGATTATTTCAATCTAGGTACAAGCTTTGTTTATCAGGTTGCTAATGACTAAAGCCTAGATTATTGCAATCTAATTGTGAGATGGTTAATTAAAGAGCAGCCCTTCGTTCACTCCACAGGAGAGTATATATATTTTTATTATGTTTCATATCTTTTTGCTTAATTTCAACATAGAGGTTGATGGTCATGAAAAATTCTTAACCATATTTGATGAATAAAATACTATGTTTACATTAGCAACTTTTTTGTGATTAATAAAATACATTTTTTTAGACATCAATAAAATACAATGTTTACATTACCAAAAAAATTTTAGACATCAGTAAAATACTATAATTCTTGTTTAGACATCATCCACCATTAAGATACCATAAATAAATTTAATTTTTTTTTTAAGACAACATCATTGACATGTACTTCTACCTAAATTTTCATGATAAAGAATGTGAAATTATGTGTATTAAGATATGATGAACGAATATTATTTAAAAAAAAACACATTATCATTGACTAGTAATAATATTTTTCTAGGACATCATTGACGTGTACTACTACCTAAATTTTCATGATGGAGAATGTGAAATAATGTGTATTGAGATACAATGAATGGATATTATTTATAAAAAAAAGACACA
This sequence comes from Picea mariana, assembly GCA_032191745.1. Lineage (NCBI taxonomy): Eukaryota > Viridiplantae > Streptophyta > Pinopsida > Pinales > Pinaceae > Picea > Picea mariana. The sequence goes on from JASDQU010735659.1 coordinate 32,731, forward strand.
TTATCATTAACTTGTACTACTTATCTAGACTTATGATGAAGAATGTGAAAAATATAAATACTTATAATTCTACCTAAAATCATGATAAATGTGAAAATCGTGAAACCAATTATATAAATGTGAAATCATAAAATAAATTATATAGCTGGCCACCAGATATGGGATCCCTTTAGCGGGTGATTGTACCACTTGGGTTTAATTAGAATGGATAAGTATTCCAAAACACTTAACCTCGGCTTATTTATTGAAGCCACCAATCAAGCTGGAGTGACCACGTGGAAAGGCACCCATGTAGCTTAGGTCAACGACAGCATACGTAGAGAGATTGGCCTCCACGAATCACTGCGAGAGCACATGTATAGAGGGCGCTTCAAGGCACAAAGTGGAGTTTATGTCTTTTGTGGGGGTGTTTTATGAAGAAATGAAAGATATGGTTTTGTCTCACACGTTTTTAAAGCTTGTCTTAATAAAAGTATTAAGGCAAAAGTGTATATTTTTGGTTTTAAAATGGACATGTGGTATTTTTAAAGCTACAATCATAGTTTGAAAATATAGTTTATATGAAAAATTTATGTTCAAAGTAAGTTGAGCATTCATCATAATATGTTATTTTTGGTTTTATCTTCAAAATGGATATGTGATATTTTTAAAGCTATAATCATAGTTTGAAAATATAGTTTATATGAGAAATTTATGTACAAGGTAAGTTAACCATTACTTTAATCACCATAATATGCTATGGTTACATCAAATCTAGTTAATCACACTTGTAAGAAAATTTTATAAACACAAAAGATCTATATCCTACAAAAAGGACCCAAAACACTAATCCTGATGTATGAGAAGAGTGATCAAAATGGATTTCATTATTATTATGTATGAGAATAGGTGATCAGAAGGGATTCCATTATTATTATTGCATTTTTATGTTCCATTTCAAAGCATTGTAAAGGAGTGGGAGGATAATACATAACAGAGGGAGAATGTGTGACCTTGTAGCAACTATAACATGTCACCATGTTTATTTTCTCAATAAAGTGAGTTTCTATATTTTTCATTCTAAACTTAAGAATAATAATAACAAGAAAAATCTTTATTTTTGGGTAGACTTTTTTTCATGGTTTTTTTAAGAATAAATATTATGCTCATTGTGTTTTGTAGTGTGACTTTACTAGAATAGAAAGTGACCCTATAACAATCTATAACATGTTACAATGTTTATTTTCTCAATATAGTGAACCAATATTTCTCTACATATTTCATTCTAAACTTGAGAATAATAAGAGCAAGGCATAATATTTATTTTTAGCTAGAGGTTTCCCTCATGGTTTCTCCAAGGTAAATATTATGCCTATAATGTTTTGTGGTGTGACTTTAGTACAACAACTTTATTCTTATTTCCTCTATTAGTTTATTGATGTGACAAATACACTTCTAATGATTGAGTAAAATATTGTTGGATATGTACTAGTATATCTAATATTTGTTGTATTGATGAATTGTCCATTGGAATATTTATGGTATTAGATTAGATAATCGAAATTCCCATGCATGGCATGGTTGCAAGAAAACAATTTTCCTCTAAGCAATACATCGTTCAATGAGATTTTAATTCCTAACCCTAGACAATGGACTCACAATGATACTACTCTCTCTTAAATTTTCATTTATTACCATCAACTATTCATTTTCATAAGAAATAGTTTGTACGAGGAGGAGGAGGAGAATTAATCGAAAAAAGAACCCCTTTCCCATGGGAAAAACCCATATTTATAACCTTCCCCCAATTGCATGAAAATCGTTAAATGTCCTCAAAATATTTTCTATTAATAGTTGTCTTATGCATGTAGGTATTATGTATCTTTGCATCTAGGTAATAAGTGTCTAATACAATTAATATATTCCAAGGTAAATTTCGCATAAGTAAGTCATTTTTTATCTTAAGATTAATTCCTAGGATAACTTATGTTTAATTTTACTTAGTGGACCTTTTTTCTTGTATCACTTTGTGGTCCTTGTGATTGTTTTATTGATCACTCCATTTTGTAATAATGACCACATGTCATTTACATATTTGCTAGTAAGATCTTGACCTTGATCCCCACACTAAGAATTTTACATAAGTTTTCAATCGTTTACATAACAATTTGAAATGACATCCATGTCACTTTTATTTTCCATAATGATATAAAATTCCACCACAACATTATAAGCATGCACATTCACATGTTAGTCCATGTCAACAATAAAATACATTATCATGTCCAAAATACCATGTTTCGCTTGTACCACATTGACCAAAAAATTGTTCCACTTGCACTCTACAAACCGAAT
>JASDQU010735659.1:64273-74858 GCA_032191745.1 Picea mariana
CCTGTGCAGATAGGAGGGAAGACCATGTGTGTCGAAGTAGAGGTAGTCGATTCTCCCCTCAACTATAATCTCTTGTTAGGACGGAGTTTGACTTATGCTATGCAAGCTGTGGTTGCTACAGTTTTCTAAGTCTTGTTGTTTCCACACGAGGTTCGGATAGTGACCATCGATCAATTGTCCTTCTCTAGACCTGACCCAGTTTTGGGGGCATCCACAGTTCCCGTGATTGATAATCCTCAACCAGGTGTCGTTAATGTAGGAGTTGGTTTGTGCCCATCCTTGATGGGTACCTTTGATTACCCACCTCCTCATGACGATGTCAAGTTCATATCTAATCACCATAAGGTTGATATTTTTTAAGTTTCGTCATTCCGCATGACTTACTTTGAGGATCCTTGGATTCTTCCTTCCCCATCAATCACGATGGATGAGACAGGGCACCCCATCATGTCCATGCCCTTGTCGGCCGCTGAAGAAGCGTACTCTTTAGTCTAGCAAGCTTCAGCCAACCCTGATCCGACTCCCGCACAAGAGTTAGATCCACTTCTAGAGCCTATTTGGGCTCATCGTTCTCTTGATAAAATCGATTCGTTAGACTTAGCCTTGCCTTCGGACGAAGCAGTAATCGAAGCAATGACTAGCCCGGAAAAACTTTGGGAAGATCTTCATCACAGATCATATTTCCTCCCAGAGTTAAGCTGAATCAAGGCAGGAGAATTCACTATTACCATGACGGGAGATCAACCATGTCCTATTAATCTCTTAGCTACACAGGAAATTTATGTTGAGGGGAATATGGCGACTATCACTGAAAATATACCTATCAACATCTCCCAAAACCCTGGCGTCATGGAGAATGTCTTCATCGGACCGGATTGCTCCCCCGAAGAGATTCAAATTTACACGGATCTTTTCAAAGAATTCTGCAATTTTTTTGCCTGGTCTTATGAGGAAATGCTAGGTATCGATCCGAAAATAGTTGAACATGAAATCACAACATATCCTGATGCCAAGCCTGTTTGACAAAAACTTTGTCCAGTCAATCCTAAGAAAGCAGCAGCCATCAAGATTGAGGTTGAGAAATTTCTCAAGGCAAGTTTCATTTATCCTATTCGTTTGACTCAATGGGTGTCCAACCCTGTGATGGTCAATAAAAACCAAGGCACGATTCATGTATGTACCGATTTCCATGATTTGAGCAAGGCATGTCCAAAAGATAATTTTCCAACATTATTCATTGACCAGATCATTGATGAATGTACCGGTTGTGAAGCCTTTCGTTCATGGATGTTTTTTCCGGATATAATCAAATCCAAATCAAACCCAAAGACCAACACAAAATGGCATTCATTTGTCCATGGGGTACATTCGCCTATCGTAAGATGCCTTTTGGCCCTAAAAATACTAGAGCCACATTCCAGTGAGCCATGTCTTTTGCGTTTCATGATCTCAAACATATAGTTGAGGCCTATCTAGATGATTTAACATCACGCTCTCATAAGCGAAAGGATCATCCTATGCACCTCAGACTAATCTTCGAACACTGTTGCTACTTTAGGATTCACTTGAATCCCAACAAGTGCAGCTTCTACGTAACGTCAGGACGTTTGTTAGGTTTCATTGTATCAACAACAAGGATCATGGTCGATCCTCTTAAGGTGGAGGCAATAATCTAGTTTCCCCCCCCACGTACAATTTTACAACTTCAAAGTCTTCAAGGCAATGCGAACTTTTTATGACGCTTCATCGCCAACTATGCTGAAATCACCAAGGGATTTATGAATTTACTGAAGAAAGATGTTCCCTTTTTCTGGGACGAAGCCGCTCAATGCTCTTTCGACACATTAAAACACGCCCTCACAACCACACCTCTACTACGACCACCTAATTATAACAAAGATTTCTTATTATATCTGGTTGCCACAGAGTCAACTATAGGCATGGTTTTAGTTCAGGAAGACGATTTGTTTTCAGAATACATGATCTATTACCTGAGCCGAGGCCTCGTAGGACCGGAACTCAATTATTCTCATATTGAAAAACTTGCATTGGTAGCAGTTCATGTTGTTCAATGGTTCCGTCACTATTTTTTGTTTCGCAAGAGCACCATCATTGTTGTCGTGAATCCATTCCAATACATGTTGACACGACGAGTTATAGGTGGAAAAAACAGTAGATGGATGGTCATTCTCCAAGAATTTGATTTAGACTTTGTTTCAGCAAAGTCCAAGAAGTCATTGGTCTTCATAGAACTTATTTCAGAACTTCTGGTTGAGTCAGGTGACGTTGTGCCTGAGGAATCACCTATCTGGGGGGATATGTTTTTGATTGAATCTTCAGACCCTTGGTACGGAGATATACTTATCTATCTCCAGAATTTGAAGTGCCCCACCTCTGCTTCTCTTGACGAGCGTCGGTGGATACACCATCAGGCTAAGAATTATCTCATACTCGATGATACGTTGTATCGGAGAAGTGTAGACTGCATCTTGCGTCGATGTCTCACTCATGAAAAGGGTGCTTATCGTTTGGTTGATTTTGAAGGGAATGCTTTGGAGGAGCCTAGAAATGGGCTCTACCTCAAGAAGTATTACTCATAGAAAGGTCATTGTGGGTAAATTTTTGTAACATATGTATAGTCTTTGTACTATTGCTTTTTTACGTTTCTTTTAAAAGTGTTATGGACGTGTCATTGATGTTATATTTCGGCAATATGGCATATGTAAAGTGAGTCCGAGGTGTTCGTTGGGTATGCGGACGGTGCTAGTTGACACACACGAAGGCTTGCCTCCGCAGCTTGGGTAATCTTTACACCACAAGGTCAGTTGTTATCTTCCGGAGGTATATGCTTAGGTGACACCACAAATAATGTCGCCAAGTATAGCGCAGTTATTGAGTTGCTTCATGACGCCTTGTCATTGGGTATCTCTCATCTTCGGGTCTATCTCGACGCTCAACTGGTTGTGTCGCAGCTAAATAGAATATACCGGGTACATGATCCAACGTTACACTAACGATTCCTTAGGGTATGTCTCTTAGAATGCAACTTTGATTATATTACATATTTTCATGTTCCTAGGAGATTAAACCAAATTACAGATACTCTAGCTAATCAAATTTTAGATTGGCATCTGGCCCACATATAAAAAAGAACATGGACATAAACATGTAAATACATTTTTTCACACAGAATCCATAAGACACAAGAAAAAATAAAAAACCATATATAAACATCATAAAATCCTCAGAGTACATAGATGGACGCAAGCACCTCAAAAATGGGAACAATAACGAGTCACCGAGCTTATGCCCTCAAAAAATATATACAAATAGGTTCTCATGGCACATAAAGAGTCTAAATCTATTTAAGGCCTATGGGCCCTGTTATAATCATCAACAGCACGGGCTAAACGCCTAAACAATCGGACCCATGTCCGAGGTGCCCCCACAACATGAGGTTGCATGGATGGCAGTAGGTCCTCTATCTCTGCCATTAGGATTGTGCGAGTGAGCGCATTAAAGTTCCACTCAACTCATCTAAGGATCCTCTCACCCTCTCCAGTTGGAAGGTTCCCTACTACTACTCCTCCCCTAGCAGCGGCAGCTGCGGCCTCTGGCCGTGGACGACGCATGTTCCGTGCATAATTAGCAGGTCGCACGGGTCCCACATCTGCATACAACAAATGTATCCGTCAAATACTCTGGCATAAAAAAAATGATATATATAACAAAAGGACATAAAAATTACATATGCAAACAAAAAAATACAAAGGTGGAGACTTACCCATCTCCCCTCGCTCCTCAACAGGAGGCACGGGTATCTCTGGATCTCTAGAGAAGTCTATCCCCACATATGGGTAGTCCTCGATCGCAGGGATCTATCATGACAGCCAAGCAAAGAAGTCATCGTCGAAGGCCTCAACGGTCCTTCCACCACCATGTCGTGGAAGTAACCCTGCCCATCTACACACTGCCGGGAAAGAGGCCAGATGTCCTCATACTACAACCCGAGGACTGAAACACGGAACTCTCTCAAAAAAGAACAAACACAAGATAGTCTCAAACCCGAAGTTCCTCTGTGTCTGCTGTCAGCAATCTGTCAATTGCCTCTTAATACACTCCAGTAGTGTGGTACTCCAATCAAAAATTTGTGCATTCATGCACTGGATGGCACAGTTCATCTGTGCGCGTGAAGCTTGATGCACGGCGGCTGAGCCTGTAATCCGCCTAATAAGTAACAAGATAGTCTGTAGTGATAAGTTGGTAATCTTGCTAATGGGCACCTGGGAACCTGTACGTTCGGTCCCAGCCTCACAGTACTCAGCTATCAACTTCGAGATCTTTCTCGGCCCCACAGGAAAAGTCTGGAAGTTGACTAGTTCCCCTCTCCTTGAGAGGCCAGTCAGAAAGTAAATGTCCTCAGTGGTGGGCACCAATGATTGCCCCTCTAGCATGAATGCCTCTGCATCAGGATGCCAGTAATCAATCAAGGCATTTAGTAGCCTTGGTTGCACGCGCATAAATGGACATAGAAAGAATTTGAGTAAACCGCATTGCATTAACATGACCACAACATTCGGATCTGCAACAACCAACTCACTGATTACCTCATGCTCCCTTTCCCTCCACTAGACATACATCCTGCCAACACAACAAGATAAAGGAGGGTCAATACTTCTTTTAGTATACTTTTCCATCAATAAGGGGAGGTACACGCGGGCTTTGGAGGTGACAGTCGCGTGTACACGCGTGCAGGCTTTACTCTGCACGCGTGTACCTAGGGCCGACCTTTTTAAGGTCGACAACCACCCAAAAAATAACTTAAATGACTAAAATGAAGTATTGATTAGCTAGATAAGGGAGTTTGTACTTACTTGGTCCAAGCAGAAGTCTGTTTCATCCACTGTAGCTCCCGGAATCACTATCTTTGGCAAAGGGGGTCTTTTGGCTCCAGAGTCAATTTTCAAATTAACAATGGTGATAATGAGCTGCTAGCTTCTATTTATAGACTTTTTGACCTCTTTTTGTCACTTTTTTGGCCCCCTTATCAGTTTCTTTATACTAAAAACCATTTAGAGTGATCCAGGAGTTATATGGGAGGGATTTGATCAGGTATTGGAACAATTTTTTTGAGTTTCGAAAAAATATTGACGGTCCATAATTTTTTTTTTTTTTTTCAAAAATCAACTTGAGCATATAGGTTTGGATATCACCCCAACTTTTTCATCTCGTTGCCTTTTTCTTATGCTATAGGATTGATCCCATTAGGTTGTGACACAGAACCGTTATAGCTACTCTAGGAGTGTCGCAACTTGGTGGTAGAGCTTACCAGAACATGGATGCCCTAGGTAGGTCCTGGTTGCATTATGGTGTCCATGCCGATTCTAAAACTACTGTAGGCTCGAGAGTCCATATAGTCTTTCTTGAATACGAGTTTGAGCCTCATTTGCATCAGTCTTTTTCACTCTTTGTCTCACCCTCAGGACTCCCAAACAATAACGAGTCTCCTTTTAAGCCCTTTTCAAACCCTCTAAAAATGAAAAGATTGTCGAGCGATCTTGTGACCTTTCACGCTCGTTAAACTAAAATTTGAAGTCACGTCTGTCCGGCGGTAGTTTACCCCTTTTTCGGTCCGGACGATCAACTGTACGAACAAAGGTATACTCTATCGAATTCTCATTCTTTAGAAGAGTACTCTCGGGTATAATTTTATTCCTTTTTCGGGCCTGAGGGACTAAATTTATGAAAAAGAAACCCCCACGAAGTCCATAGTTAAGCTCTTTTCAGACTCCCTAAAATTGAAAATATCGTCGAGTGACCTTATTCTTTCACACTCTTAAATTGGCCTTCCTGAAGGAGTCCATAGTTAAGCTTTTTTTAGACTCCTTAAAAGTGAAAAAATGGCCGAGTGATCTTGTCCTTGTCACACTCGTTAAAATGGTTTTGAATTGACGTCTAATCGGTGCTAGTTTACCCCTTTTTCAAACCGACTAGACTATTGTCAAAAAAGGTACCCCATTGGAGTCTCCTTTTATGCTTTTTCAGAATCTCTAAATATGAAAAACCACCGAGATTACCTTCTTTGGGATCGTTAAACTTACATCAAAGGACGTTACCATTGTGTGTTCTATCAACCACATTTGCATACCTTATCCACCAGACTTGTGACAGTTTGCTTCTGCGTCTTAACACCTTTGGCCACCGGAGGATTTTTCCCGAGTATCATTTTACCAGAACATCAATCTTGTCCTTGTGCCTCGAGCTTGTATGTTTACAGTACTCGTTCCTCCATTGTAACGTAATATTCCTTTATTCTTTTTCAAAAATTATCAAAAAGAACAAAAAAAATCAAATATACCCCAAAAGGAGGATGGGAAAAGTATTTTCTTTATTGGCAGCATAATGAGTTGCCCTTGGATAAAGCACATCTGTCCGTTTGATTATTAGACTATGTAATGTAGTACGACCTTAGGAATCTTTTCTCATTATATAGAGTTGTGTCCTCCACCGTTTGGTTACTCTTCCAAACATATGGAGAGTTTGTGTTGCCTCCTGCTTCGTAGACCTTTGATTAACATATATGCTGCCTAAGTCTTATCACTTGTCATGCTATTATCCAAGGGAATTTTGTCACTAAGACTGAGTCAGACCCTCTGCAATATGTCTCTTGTCCGCATACCCAGCCATCCTGAACGTCCAATCAAGTCTTTGTTCGAAATCACTGAAGCCTTCAGTCCGATCATCAAGATTATCAAGTCCCTAACCGATGAGCCATTGAAGACCTCTGGGTAGTGCAGTCGCACACTCATATTACACTCCTACCTGAGTTTTAGAGTATTTTGAAGTTGTTCCTCGAGCTCTGAAGTACAACCATCAGGCCGAATCAGCTTCTGGAAGATGGGTACTCTATATGTATATCTTTCTTATTTCGATATGTAGCTCCGTTGTGTATCATTCGCAGCTACTCTTTATAGTTATTTGACATGGATCTACAGTGTATTTGATTGGTAGCCATGGTTCTATTTTATCCCGAGCATGGGTATGCCCGCCTTGGTGAGACATTTGTTNATGGCCGAAATACATTAGGGGGCATCTATTATAACCCTAAATTGCACCACACATGCTTACCTGGCATCAGGCCAACTCATATCCCTTCATTGATTGACAAAACATCTGCTAAACAACTCTTTGGAAATCCTCCTGTGTCAAGGCCCATGCGCCCTAACCCATTACTGCACGCGTGTGCACGCTAGCTGGCTCACTACAACCCGCATGTACCTAACAAAGCACGGAAAGAGGAAAGTTTCCGACAGAACAAAAAGATATGGGTCAATTAACTGAAACTCCCGGCCATGCATGGCCGAGGGTTCGTCCAAAACCCTAGCTCCTTCTATCCTATAAAAGAAGGGGTAGGGGTACCATTTGGAGGAGGAAAAAATATAGTGAAGAAACTCTGCCCATTTACATAATCCATTGTCCCAACCCTTTAGCCTTTCCTCATGCCAAAGGAGATTTAAGGCAAAGCAGTTGGAGGAAAGAAGAAGAGGAGCCCAGGATCAGGATCAAGGAGTAGTGGCTGGTCTCGACTTTGATTGTAAGTTGATTCATTTTTCAAGTAATAAAATAATACTTTTCCCATCCCAATGCATGAGTTATCTATGGTTTGGTTAATTTATGCTTAATTTCTAACCCGTTAGTAGAGAAGTAGCATGCATGCATAGTTGTTATATGTCTTGATTGCAGGTTATCTGTGGAAGGAGTAGTGCAAGCAAGTGGTCATAGAGCAATAGAGGATCTACATCAAACACCGGTAACCAAGTTAGTAGTCCTTTTCTATGTATGTGTTGTGAAAGAGGGGTTTAAGTTTTGGGTTGTAGGTTAAAAAGTAATTTCTTTACGGTCAAAATCTGCATGCAAGTCTGACCCTAGTTTGCTAGTCCGTAGGGTATTTTTCCCAACAACACTTTGAGTTTGCAAAACTTGTCAAGACTATTGAATGACCCAATCTGCCACGATCCACATTGGCCTGCTATGCTGACCAATTTTCCCTCAGACATTCCATTTTGAAGGAAAGCCTAAAGAACATCCAGGTGATCATGTGACCAAATTCGCCTATGGTTCTCATCCAATTCTTTGAGGGACGACTTCGTCCAATTGCGTCTGTTTCAACACACTCTTATTGAGAGTGATGCGAAATGGTACATCGAGCTTGATCAATCATGATACTCTACTTTTGGAGAATTGGCCATGGTTTTCTTAAACCATTTTCAATTACATGTGAGATACGATGCCACCACATAACTTTGAGTAGACAAAGGCTAACCATATCTCTAATCACATCCGAGAATGGCAGTGCTAGAAGAGTTTGATTAAAGTACCAGATCCACCAACATTCCTACTAGAATGGTTCCTTAAGTCTTTTGTACCCCAATCATCCAAGGATGTAGCAATGTCGAGGGTCTTTTCGGAGGAAGAAGTGATAATGAGAGCTCAACAGCTAGATCTGATTTACTCTCAGTCTGGTTTTCTTTATGAAGTTTTTCCAGATGCACCACGATCTATTCTTGATAAGACCAGACACAAGTCTGGACCACATGCTGACAAAATTGTTGGTTCAACACAAGCAAAGCACACTGATCCATTGTCAAACCAATTGCAACAATTGTCGATACAACAAATAGTGGTCATCCTAACTCCTAGTTCGGCTGCTCCCCCTGCTTAGACATTAGATGTACACAACATGCAATTGACGAACCCAAAGACCAACCAACAGGCCGAAGGGAAGAAAAAACAACGAAAGAAGGGTAAAGGGGATAAGAAACCCACCAATAATGTTGGAGGGGGAAACACAGAGAGAAATAATTTGAAGTATTCATGCAACCTTTGTGCGGAAGACCACTCGACTCGCAGAGGCCCAAAAGTTATTGGCGAAACAACAACCTGCAATGTTAACGAACCCATTTCCTCATGAGAAAAATTTAACTCAAGCCTCTCCGAACGCGGATGGGGGAAGTCAGGGACCCCCTTCGTCATCTAGTAATCCATTGACCTTGAGTATCTATATGTTGAAAGGTGAATCTCACATAGCTACTAGGGCACATGATTACGAAATGCCAAGTATTGCTGAAAAGGGTAAAGAATCTGAAAAACCCGTCTATTCCTCTCCAGATCGAGAGAACGATGGGTGAAACAATGACACACATTATGAAAGGGGTGTTCAAGAAGGATTCACATAATCCAAATGCGAGGGGCACCCATAACTACTCCATGGTGGAGGATTTGTCACAAATCCCTTGCGCGATGTCTGCTTTGGAGGTCCTCCAAAGCTTCCCTTTGTAGAGAAAGGCTCTTCTAGCCACCTTAGGATCCATTGACACATGTAATCTGGGAACTATCACGCTTGATACAACTAACTTGAAGCATCGTCTCCCATACCACATCGCATTTTAGATAGTAGTGGCTCACCCCATGAAATCATCTACCCGAAATATTTTCTGTACGGTGGTTGATGAGGGTGCCTCGACATGTGTGATGTCGTTGGCGTGTTGGAATGCCATTGGCCAAACCATTCTATCTCCTTCACCTACTCTTCTTACATCTTTCGACATTCATTCTTTCAGACCACATGGAATCATTCTTTCTTTCCCCGTGCAGTTAGGAGGGAAGACTGTGTGCATCAAAGTTGAAGTGGTCAATGTGTCTGTCAACTACAAACTCCTGTTAGGAAGGAGTTGGACATATGCCATGCATGCAGTGTTTGCCACAGTTTTTTGGGTCTTATTGTTTCCACATGAGGGATGAATCGTGACAATTGATCAATTGTCCTTCTCCAGACCTGACCCTTCATCGGGGGCATCCATGGTCCCGATGATCGATAATCCACAACCCGACATTGTCAACGTGGGGGTTGGTTTATGCCCATATCTCATTGGTACTTTCGATTATCCAACTCCTTTCGGTGATGTCAAAATGATATCGACTATCCCCGACCAGCCTAAGGCTAAAATATTTTCAGTGCCATCATTCTGCATGACTTACTTTAATGATCCATGGATTCTTCCTTCCCCATCAACCATGATGGAAGGGACAGGGCACCATGGCATGTCCATGTCCTTATCTGTGATAGAATTTGTGTACTCTATAGTCCAAAAATATTTCCCTGACCCCAATCTGACTCTCGCACAGGAGTTAGATCTAGTTCTAGAGCCTGCTTGGGCTCAAGGTTCCCTTTCCAATACTGATTCTTTGGACTTGGTCTTTCCCTCTAACAAGGAAATTTTAGAGGCATTGACTAGTCCAGACAGACCCTGGGATGATCTTCATCACAGATCATATTTCCTCCCATAGTTAGGAAGAATAGAGGCAGGATAATTTTTGTCGACTATGACTAGAGATAGGTCTTGTCCTATCAATACTCTGGATACACACGCTGTAACACCTTGTTTCCCCCAGTTTTTAAACATAACTGGACTAGCCAAGAACTGTGGCAAACTCAAAAATGTGAATGTGTGATGTGAATGGACCTTGTGGAAAAGGTCGATGAATGTGAATAATATTATGAATATATATATATATATATATATAT
>JASDQU010735659.1:114110-126131 GCA_032191745.1 Picea mariana
CACCCTAGCTATAGAGCAACCTGCGAACTGTTCACACCCTGGCTATAGTGCAACCTACGAGAATTGGTCATTCTCGCACCCTGCCTATATAGCAACCTGCGAACATCCCTTTTTATAAGGTTTTTACATAGGAAAATGCAACTTCTTTTCTTAGGAGAAGTTCTTCTCCCTTCTCTCTTTATGAACTCAGGCCACTGTGACCCCTCTGAAGGCAACATATAGGTTTACATCATTAAAGATCATAGGGATGACGAAAATAATGTGTAACACCAGCCTTACAACATTTAATACAACTTTCAAATTTTGAAAAATGAGAGGGTTGTGCCTCTGTCCTTCCATTGAATGTGCGCTTTGATGTGAGGGTTTGATGGCACGTAGATGGCTTGGAGCAATGCTCTTGCATCATACTTCTCTGCTATGAGAAATTCATGATCTCCTACTCATGAGCTTCCTAGCATGGCTGTCGAAATCCACCTGGATCCCAAACAGTTCTTTGGAGCTGTCCATCCACTCCATCGCTTCGCTGTTGCTGTTGCTTTTGCTACCTTGCTTCTATGGTAGGTTCTCCTCTTCTCAGCTTCCCTTTGCTGACCACTTATGCTGATCCGATCATCAGCTTCCCGATTGCTTCAATTACCTCGTCCATCTTCTCTAATGGCTGGCTCTTTGTATGCAGTCTACCCTGCTGCAATTCTTCCTCCTTATCAGTGGGCAGATCTACCTGATCTCCCATGCTGTCTTTATTTACCTTTGTGGCACTGAGTGGCCACTTTGCTGCAGACTCCAATTCTACAATCTCCTCACTAAACTATTGCTCAACTTCCTCTTGTGGTAGTTCTGCTGCTGCCATTTCTCCTCCTGGCATACTTCCAGCTTCTTCCAGCTTCTCCCCAGGCTGGTATGTTCCACTACCTTCTTCCAACTTAGCCTGTTGGATGTGCAAATTTTGCACCATCACCCTTCTCTCCGGGGCTTCCAATTCTTCACACAGACTAACAAAGTCTATGCTGTCCGCTTCTTCTTCTTCTTCTTCTTCTTCTTCTGTAGCTTCCAGTACTGCAGTGATTTCCTGTTCAGCTTCCCAGCTAAAAATTTTCAGCAACTCGGCTTAATGCTCTTCTTCTTCTCCTTGGGTAAACATCAGTGTCTGCTCCATTTCTTCTTCCATGACAGTTTATGCTGGCTGTCCTTCTTTTGTTGTTGCATCTGTAACACATGCTCTAGCCTCAACTGGCTACTTGGTAGGAACACTTCTATTCCTCCAATGATCAGAATTCTCTTCTGATTCTCTCCTGTCAGCACTCCTTGCTGATCTGAACTCTCCTTTGAGTTCATGAGACTTTTAGACAGTCTCATCTCTTTCCCCTTGCCCACCTGGAAATTTGGGAATTTTCTATTGCCCACCTAGTAGTCTATGATATCATCTGATCCCATCTCATTGCCCACTTGATAATATGAAATTTCACCACTGCTCCCTTCACAGTACGCGAGACCTTCCACTGATCTTCTTCCATTATCCACCTGGTAACTTGAAATTCCACTTCTGCCCACCTGGCAGTTTATGAGATCCTCTGTTAATATCATACCATTTCCCACTTGGCAATATGAATTTTCGTTGTTTTCCTCCTGATAGTCTCTGAGATCCTCCAATGATCTCATTCCATTTCCCACCTGGCAATATGAAAATTCATCTCTACCCTCCTGGCAGTTTATGAGATCTAAATCTGATCCCTCTTCCTCATAATTGAGGGTTTCTCCAACTTTTGGCTCACATTTGCGAACCATCTTTGTGTCACTGAGGTTTTCATCATACCTCAGCCACTTCTTCAACTCTTGTTGTTGTTTCCTGGCCAAAAACTTTTGAACATGCCATTTTGTTTTCCTCCTCATAGGCCATTCATACACCCAATATGTCTTTGCATTCTGCTGCACCCACAGTGCAAGCTCTTCCATCCTCACCCTCACCTCAGTGAGTTCTTTATCCATTTTATCTTTTCTCTGCTATTGGTGGTTCTTATTTCCACCGCATCCATGGCCTTCAGTAGCCATCTTCTTTTTCCTGTCTTCCCTCCTGAAAAACTTGTTGCTGTCACTCTGCAACCGTGAGTGCTTCCAGCCTTTCCTATAGTCCTCCTGATTGTGTATTTGACTGTTGCGTCTCACAACAACCTTCACCTTTTACCTGTCTCCTACAGGTTCTTCTTCATATAGATTCCTCTTTCTCTTGAAATATATGGGCAAAATCCTACTCTGATACCACAACTGATGCAGACCCCCGACCCTCGGGCCAAGATCCGCACAGGATTGATCTTCTTTGAATCTGTAGAACTGAAATAGTTCTTTCGAGCCCTCAATAGAACTCCATGAATCCGATCCATAGGTCCTTCATGAAAACCCCCCTACACAACGTGCACTAGGCATGAGTCTTCACCTCCACATGACTACCAGATATGACTTCTGGCCAAGCTAAGAGACGCTTTTCGCATTTCACGACTCAATGATGCAAGATAGAGTCAAGTCTTTTGACTCTTCAAACCTCGAAACCCGAAATCACTCCCTTAGATGAAATCAATGGCTATGAGCCTCCCTCGATCCAGTGACTGTATAATTCTTTTGGGATTTTCGCTGACCCTCAACCTTTTGGGAATTTCTCCGAACCTTGACCACTCCTTTGACTTCCGCTGCACATACCCTCTCATAGATACTTGGGGCCCACCTTTCAATGTTTCTCTCTTCGTGATTTCGGGAGTTGTGTTGACCATGCAACTCTACTTCTTGAGTCCCGAAACCTTGAAACCTGATTGGGGCCAACGACTATTGTCCCTTAACGTTTCGAGAATTTTTCCTTTCGCTCTTCGGGATTTCGCGAACCAGGAGTTTGAAACTCTCGATTCCAAAATCACAGCCTCCTCTACTTCCCGAACCCCGAAATGATGAAATGCCAAAATGGGCTCAATGACAATCAGTCCCTGACCAAATCTCGGTCCCTGTGACTGTTTCCTCCGTGACCACAACCCTACTCCAAAGACACGTCGTGTTTCACAACTTCGGGGTTTTCAACGCAAAGTGCCCCGGCTCCTTTTCATCGGAATTGCTGAAATGCCGAACCCCGAAATGTCGAATCCCGAAATGCCAAAATGCCGAAATTTCACTCCAAAGGGGGATCAACGACTCCTGAATGCTAAAATACACTCAACCTTAACTTCCTCATAGATCTGCGAGATCTAATGGCCTACGAAATTTCACACTTCTCCACGAAGCGTCTCCACCATCCGTTTCTACTCTTGCTACACCTTTCATGATTTGGGACTTGAAGCAACCAAGGATTTGGCCTGCACTCCAACCTAACGATTCTTGAATTCACGAAATGATCCAACGACTTACGTCAAGCATGATCAATGAATCACATTGATCCTGGATCCTAAGGTGATGGGTTTCTCCGTCCACTAACCACCTTGCAACTTCTGGCAATCCTATAGTCCTCATGATTTCGTGAGTTCTCCACAGAGAATTCTGACCATCTGTTCTACTTTTATGTGCGGCTTCCAGAGATTAAACTTCGTGCATCTTCACTCGATCCAACGGTTGTCGGATATCGACGCTAGATTTGATGGCCCAAATCTAATCTTCTACGCTCTCTCCTCCTGTTGTCTAGACGTGAAGCTCGATAATCCAGATCTCATCTCTCCAGCTGATCTAACTATAGTTGTTCTCCCTCCTGAGCTTGAGAAATTCCTCCCTCCCCTTGGGATATTTTCAAGTTTTCAAAGGCCTCGACCTTTTCTCCCTTTGCGATCTCAATTCCTTTGGATATCGCCTGCGTTCTAGGAACGCTATCCCTCCTGAGCTTTGTCGACTGTGAAACCTCAAAGGGTTTCTCGACCTTCTTCTCACTCTGTTCTTACTCGGTGCACTAAGGCACTATCCTTCCTGAGCTTTGTTTACCCGAGCCTCTAGGGGACTCGCCCTTCTGTGTCCTCAAGGGAAAATCTGGTGTCCTCCCGACAACCTTCTTCTCAAGACCTCCTTGCTGAGCTTAACAGAGTATTCAATAACTCTGTGAGTGTCTCCCCTTGACACTTCTCTTTCCAATAGAACTCAAAAAGAGTCCTTCTGTGCACTCTATGAAACTGCTCAATGCCCTCCTGGAAGAGCTTCCAAAGAATCCTCAGTGATTCAGTTTTCTCTCTGAACTTGAAATAGAATTCTTCTATGCACTCTATGCACTTGCTCAATGCCCTCTTGGCAGAGATTCACATAACTTTAGACATTCTATCTTCTCTCTGTGCCCTCCTCTGCATAGTTCTACCTCTAAGGTGTTCAACAACCTTGAGGTTTCTCCCCGAGTCAGTGATTCCAGCTGGTGCGTCCTTCTGACATGTCTCTGTTTGAACTCCACAGAATTCAGAAGTTCATTCCTTGCACTGGCTTGAAAAACGTACAGTATTTTGTCATGTAACCTCTTGCATGAAGCCTCAAAGAACCCAAACCTGAAATCGAAGATTTCACAGATAGGAAAATCTATCTATCTCCTACAGATGGAACTTAACATACATCTACAACATGAATGAAAACACAACATTCATAAAAGACACATAAACACATAGAAAACACATATGCAAGAACAACTGCTTTGTATTAACATCAATGTCTAATTACAATGTGTTCGAGCTCGGACTGCAACTGAGTCTTGACTCCCTCTCTTTTCTCTATCTTCTCTGCCTAATTGAAAAACAAAAAAAGAAGATATTTTTACAAAAGGGGGCTCCTCGAGCGCTTCCCTCCATCCTCACCAACTCTCATTAATTTACATTCAATTACATTGAATGGCTTTCTAGTCTGAATCAGATCTAGATCTCATCCTTACAACCATTTAAGGCAAACTTTATATAAAGCCTGCGCACATGCATGACTTTTGGCTCTACCAGCCTTACAACATTTAATACAATTTTCAAATTTTGAAAAACGAGAGGGCTGCGCCTCTCTCCTTCCATTGAATGCACACTTTGATGTGATGGCTGGATGGTGCGTAGCTGGCTTGGAGTGATGCTCTTGCATCACTTTATCAAAACTGACATCGACGATGACGATGATGATACGAACAATCCTTACAAAGTTGAATCTGGATCGGATGATACAGATGTGGACTTGGATGGAGAAGATGATCAATTACATTGAAGTGCATGAGGCATGCCTTTATATATATATATATATATATAGATTTAATATTGATATAATTATTTAATTGTATTGGTATATTGTATAAATTAGTGTTCAAGTTTAATTATGTCATTTTATAGTATGTCGGTATATGTTGTAGGATACATTTCTTAATTATAAAAAAAAAACACATTAATTTATTTTCTAGTACATAGATTTTGTCGAGTTTTTGGGAATTGAGAGTGACCTGGGGGGGGATGAGCTTCCACCTTCATGTGGTTGACCTTGTTCAATAGAGAATATTAAACAATTCTTGAAACTAAGAGAATCTCTACAAGGTTAATGCACAACTGTGCTTATTTCACCTAGTTCGTTATTATATAATATTTAATAACTCAAAAATAAGGCACGCTTTCTCATGTACTTGAAATCGATGCATAAAATAATTAATGACAGTATGGGAGGGTTTTCAGACTCAAACATGACTCACATAAACAATTTCACAATCAAACAACAAGACTATATAATAATTAATGTGAAGGGCGATAAGGCCAAATTTTTGGGTGGCATCGCCTGCTCATGTACTTGAAACTGACACATATAAATCATGACATGTGAATGGGGACAATGTTGAATTTTTTTCAATTTGTTCTTGTATGGACTGAAATTTGACATGGTTATAATAGACACATGCAATGATAGTATGGGAGGGTTTCCATACTCAAACATGATTCACACAAACAATTTCACAATCAAACAACAAGCCTATAGAATAATTAATGTGAAGGGAGACAAGGCCATTTTTTGGGTGGCATTTCATCCTCATGTACTTGAAACCGACACATTATTTAAATCATGACATGTGAATGGGGCCAACGTTGAAATTTTTCCAATTTGTTCTTGTATATTGCATTGAAATTTGACATGGTTAGACTAGACACATGCATTGACAATATGAGAGGGTTTTCAGACTCAAACATGACTTGCACAAAAAATTCGACAATCAAACAAGGCACACCTGCTCATGTACTTGAACTTGCTTATACGTGACATGTGACTAGGGCCAACATTGAAATAATTTCAATTTGTGCTTGTATGGACTGAAATTTGACATGGTTAGACTAGACACATGCAATGACAATATGCGAGGGTTTCCATACTCAAACATGACTCACACAAACAATTTCACAATCAAACAACAATCCTATAGAATAATTAATGTGAAGGGTGACAAGGCCATTTTTTTGGGTGACATCGCCTGCTCATGTACTTGAAACAAGCGCATATAAATCATGACATGTGAATGGGGCCAATGTTGAAATTTTTTCAATTTGTGATTGTATGGAATGAAATTTGACATGGTTAGACTAGACACATGCAATGACAGTATGGGAGGGTTTCTAGACTCAAACATGACACACACAAACAATTTCACAATAAAAAAACAATGCTATAGAATAATTAATGTGAAGGGAAGCAAGGCCAACTTTTTGGGTGGCATCACCTGCTCTTGTACTTGAAACCGACACATATAAATCATGACATGTGAATGGGGCCAATGTTGAAATTTTTTCAATTTGTTCTTATATGGACTGAAATTTAATATGGTTAGAATAAACACATGTAATGACAGTATGTGAGGATTTCCATACTCAAACATGACGCACAAAAACAATTTCACAATCAAACAAAAAATCTATAGAATAATTAATGTGAAGGGTGACAAGGCCATTTTTTTGGGTGAAATCACTTGCTCATGTAATTGAAACCGATGCATATAAATCATGACATGTGAATGGAGCCAATTTTGAAAAAAATTCAATTTGTGCTTGTATGGATTGAAATTTGACATGGTTAATATAGACGCATGCAATGCTAATGTGTGAGGGTTTCCATACTCAAACATGACTCACACAAACAATTTCACAATCAAACAATAAGCCTATAGAATAATTATTGTGAATGATGGCAAGGCCAAATTTTTGGGTGGCATCACCTGCTCATGTACTTGAAACTGACGCATATAAATCATGACATGTGAATGGGGCCAATTTTGAAATGTTTTCAATTTGTGATTGTATGGACTGGAATTTGACATGGTTAGACTATACACATGCATTGATGACGTGGGAGGGATTCCGGACTCAAACATGACTCACACAAACAATTGGACAATCAAACAAGGCACACATGCTCATATACTTGACCCTGCTTATAAGTGACATGTGAATGGGGCCACCGTTGAAATATTTTCAATTTGTTCTTATATGGACTAAAATTTGACATGGTTAGACTAGATGCATGCAATGGAAATATGGGAGGGTTTCCATACTCAAATATGACTCACACAAACAATTTTACAATTAAACAACAAGCCTATAGAATAATTAATGTGAAGGGCGACAAGGCCAACTTTTTGGGAGGCATCGCTTACTCATGTACTTGAAACCAATGCATATAAATGATGATATGTGAATGGGGCCAATGTTGAATTTTTTTCAACTTGTGCTTGTATGGATTGAAATTTTACATGGTTAGAATAGATGCATGCAATGATAATATGGAAGGGTTTCCATACTCAAACAAAGGGTATAAAGTACTTCAAGTTTGAACTTTAGTTGATTATGAATAAATAAACTATCCTACGTTTTGGTCAATATTCGAATGGGTCAAGTGAACTTGCTTCCATATAAAAAAACAATAAATATTACAAGGATATAGGTCCTTGGTATTTTCTTGTACAATAGTAAGGAAATACACAGAAAAAAAACATAGATAGAACTATAACCTATAGCAATGGAATTATTGCTTGACTTCTCCAATCAATATTAGTTGAACATGCAATCTTTTCTAGGTCAATGCTATTATTGGTCGATATGAAGGAACTTATTTTTTGGGCATACAATCCAAGATTCCTTGGAAACAATCAACCAACTTCTTCATACAACCACCAATACTCGGTCTGACCAACTATACTAATGCATGGTCAAATAGTGCATCAATTGAATTCTTGTCAATCAAGACCACATTTAATATCTAAATATGAGTGGACTATGCTAGATGGTTTCTTCTAATGGATCATTCCTCCATACAATCTTGTAGCCAATAATTAGATTGAAACAAGATTTCACTTCACATGCAAATGGAATATTTGTGCTTTTATGGATTGAAATTTGACATGCTAGGACAACACACATGCATTGGCAGTATGGGGGGGTTTTCAGATTCAAACATGAATCAAACAAACAATTCAACAATCAAATGTTCTTTGGTTATTCTATCAAAAGCCAAAAATAAGGCGGGCTTGGTCATGTACTTAACCTCGCTTATAAAAGACATGTGAATGGGGCCAACGTTGAAATTATTTCAATTTGTGCTTGTATGGTGTTAGTGTCCATTAATGTGTAAATAAGGTCAGAGTCTAGTCAAGTATGTTTGTTAGGGTTTTAGAGACATGCCTTGGTATTTTAAATACCAAGACATTTCTAGTCTCAGTGTGAATGTATATGTCTTCATGCGATCATTTATTAAAGCTCAGTCATTGGTCAAGTTTATTTATAGACTAAGCCTTGTAGTCACATGTCTGAGTCTTTGGTCATCTGAGAAAAATCATTTTAAATTCATATTTTCATATTCAAGAGGTTTGAGGGGTCACACCATGCTATAAGAGAATGAGTGGTTATGTGTAAGGTTTAGTCATAAGCATTCCATTTGATCACATGCCCATAAGTTTTATTTCTATCACTAAAGGGTTAAATCGTGTCATGTGGGTCATCAAAAGAGTTTATTAGTTTCCTATGGCATGTATTAGGATCATGCTAGCTCCCTTAGTTACATATACCATTGAAAATATTTTCCAACATGCAATTGTCGAGCCTAATAAAGATCAATCTCCATAAAAAAAAGAGGATAAACATGAGGGTTTCCAGACTCAAACATGAGTCACACAAACAATTTGACAATCAAATATTCTTTGGTTATTCTATCAAAATCCAACAATAAGGCGTGCCTTCTCATGTACTTGACCCCGCTTATAACTAACATGTGGATGGGGCCAACGTTGAAAGTTTTTCAATTTGTGCTTGTATGGACTTAAATTTGACATGGTTAGACTAGACACATACAATGACAGTATGGGAGGGTTTCCAGAATCAAACATGACTCACACAATCAATTCCACATTCAAGCAAAAATCCTATAGAATAATAAATGTGAATGGGGAAGACATTGAAGGTATGGGAGGGCTAGAATAGATGCATACAATGACAATCAAACCATTAAGGCCTATGTAGAAGCTAAATCCAAGAAACCAAGTAAGCTAAATCCAAAGAAACTAAGTATGCAAACGAGTTGGTGAGGAGGAGCCCAAAAAATTATTTTCAAATAAAGCACATACATTAAATGAATTTAAAATAAATCACAAATAAAGCACATGCATTATAGAATATGCACACACTTTAGAAACATGTACATACTAATAACATGTGTTTTTTGTTTCACATTAAAAAATATTATTTTACTAATTTTCCTATAAGTTTTTACTTCTAGATTTATTTTTTATGTTCTTTACCTAGTTAGAAAGGTCTATTTTTCCGATAAGTTTTTCTAGTATTTATCAAATTTTTAGGATAATGGGAATTATTTAGGAACTTACATAAAATGAGATCTTATTAAAGATGTAGTGGTTTTATGCACATATTCACACATTTGTGTTGAAATAAACTTAGTAAGGGTCTTTCAAACAAAAAGATTCTCACTTGGAAGAATTTTAAATACACACATCTTGGATTATGAGAACATATCATTCAAGTGTAGGATATGTCATCTTCAAAGACATTTACAAGCAACTTGTTCCCATGTTCTAGTTCATCCTCGTAGGAAAAAAGGAACCAAATCAAAACCAAAAAGATGGAATTTTATAGAGGAATCAAGGTCAGATACTGACCTTGGTCAAAATTAGGTAAATCATGTCCCAAAAATTACCAATTGGGGAATCCACTCCTTTATCAAGGGATATAGTAGAATATTTGGATACGAGACTCTCCTTCTTGAGGGAGGTCGTGATATCTAACACTCCTCTAGGTGGAACAAAAATACATCATGAAACTAATACATGCAATTCAGATAAATAACTGGTTCTTTCTAAGATCTCTAACATCCCACCTTCCAACTCACATTTAGTTATTGTGGATCCATTTTTAGAGGGGTGGAAAGAAGTTAAAATTAATAAGAGGAAAAGGCAAATATAAAGGATTATTTTATCAAGGGAAATAAATGAAATATACATTACTAATGTGACTTTAACCATGTGGAAGTGCAGTATGCACATATACTTGATTTTAATTATATCATTTTTTGAGCACTTAAAGAATGTGATTTTCATTTTATAATGGAATATAAATTGCATTAAGTTCATCTTATGAATTTTGTTGTGTTTCTATTTAAATAATTTATTATTTTTAGAATAAGAGAAAATGAATATTTAAGCCATGATCGATATCTCAAACCACCACATAGTCCCTGTAATGGCGATAGTTGGCATCCAATCATAATAATATGGGCGCTCTCATGAGGTATCCATTTTTTAGTTGTGTATCTCAATTTTAGATTTCATTTTGTTTCATTGTCAGAGTAACATTGAAATATTTTGTTGAATATTCAAAATAACATTCATTTTGAGAGGTTGATTTGTTGCCTTGATCATCAAGGTCTGTTCATTTCAGTTTTTGTTTCCAATGTCCTTCAATTGGCTTAGCATAATATTTTAACTTCTGCTCCTAGCTAGAATGAACTTAGGTTTTCAAGACAATAGGAGAGCCAAGGTTTACTAAACCCTCTTCGCCTTGAATTTTTAATGTAGTTTCAAAAATATTGGTTGGGTACTAATAGCTTTACCATGGAGGTATTAGGTTAGAATCCCTTCTGTTCCCTTAGGCATAATCATGAAAGGAATTAATAAAAGGAACAATGGCTAGTTTTGCTTCATATAAAAGTAACAATCATCATATATAAAAGAAATGAATCAAAAAGGGAATGTTCACCTTTAATGACTTCAAATGCTAATTTTTATAGGGTTTAGTTGACAAAAATCAAGTTTATCACCTTGTTCCTAGTGACAAGAATATAAATGATCTTTCTCTACAACATCCAATAAATACAAATATTATCTTGGCTACAAGTGGATTTGTTTAAGCCTTTCCTTGAGGGTTGTTTCAACAAATTGTGGCAAGTTGAGACCAAGAAATTTTTTTGAACAATTTGTCATTACCATATTCAACATTGTCGTCGGTATCATCATCGTCATTGTCATAGTGGTCATCGTCGTTATCATCATTATTTTCATCATCATCATCATCATTTTCTTAAACCTAACTGTCACAATCATCATCATCCTCATCATGTTCATCATCATCATTGTCAACATCATCGTTATTGTCATTGTCATGATCATCATCATATCTTCATTTTCATGATCATTGTCATCATCGTCATCCTCATTTCCATTGTCACCACCAATAATCTAAATTTTTCAGTGTCCTACTCCTCCTCATCATATTCATTGCCATCATCGTCATTGTACATCATCACAGTCATTATCATTATCATCATTGTCATTGTCATCACATTTATTATCATCGTCATCATCATCGTGGTCATCATTGTCATCACCATATATAATCAACATTTTCATTTTCATTGTCATCATCATCATCGTCGTCGTCATCATCGTCATTGTTATGTGGATTAATGGTTATGTGGTTTATTAAGGTTATGGGATATCAACTAGAAAAGTCAGGGCTTATTAAGTCAATTTGGCTAGGAGTTAGCAGTTATAGATTAGTAGTGATAGGAGTTAGGAAT
>JASDQU010735659.1:133173-144828 GCA_032191745.1 Picea mariana
TTATGATCTAAGTGAACTGCAAAAAAATAACTTACGAAATAAAAAGACTCTTCCCTAGCTAATGATGCAGAAACACACTCTTCAACCAAAGAAAAAAAAAATGAAAAGAGATTTTTTATTTATTTAAGTGCTAGTAAAGCAAAAGAGGGAAAATACCGACAAGCAAAAAACTAAGAAAAATAAATTCTGGCTTAAAGCGCAGATCGCAAAGAATCAGAGTAAATAATCACACAATGGCAATAAAAAAAACAAAGACTCTCATGCTTTTCTAAAAACCATAAAACAATTTTTTTTTTTATATTTTGTTGTTAACTTTTAACTGAGAAAAAACAGGCTAAGGGTAAGATGACCTAACCTACTGACTATTCAAACCTAGACTCAAACACCTAAGAGCAATACTTCTTATCAAAGGAGGGGACTAATGCCCCACCCTGAACAAAAAGTAGCCTGTCCAAGCACAGGACTGTCACTAAAACAACACGCATGCAAACACGTGCTGAACAGAGACAGAAAGCGTGTACACGCGGGCTGACCTTGTACAGGCCGCATGTATATTTAAATTCTAAGGAAACAAAATGAAAACAGGTAGTCCAGACAAGGAAGAGGCTTCTGGTATTGATAACTAGGGTCCCTTGAAGGCTTGGATGCTCTTTCTAGTAGAAAAGACAAATAATGCAAGGAATAATAGGGCGAAAAAAGCAATCTGAGATATGACTATGAACCAGTAAGACTCAGACAGGATTCCAGAAAACCCCCTGAGAATGTGTAATTCTGACAGGGAAGAGGAGGACTGCCTCTGAGGTTCTCTGAACTCCTACATGCTACTGCTATCTCTACAGCTAGCGTTCACACGCGGGCTGTCAGAGGATAGGGCGCGGGTACATGCGTGCACGCCTTCTATAGGCCGCGTGTACCTCTGCGTGTCCCAAAAACTATAGTCAAGCAAAAAGTTAGGGAAAACTGGTATGGAAAACCAGACTCCCTTCTTAGCTCAGACCTTACAGAAAAAGACAGGCAAAGAAAAACAAAAAACCTAATCTTTAAACTACCCAAAAACTTAAACAAATCCTGGAACCCTAAAGAGTATTCTCCCCAGTGGAGTCACCAATTCTGTTGTTGGGAAAAACACCCTACGGACTAACAAACTAGGGTCAGACTTGCATGTTGATTTTGACCAAATAGAAACTACTTTTTTACCTACAACCCAAGATTTAAACCCCTTTTTCACAGTAAATGCAAGGAAAATGACCACCTACCTTATTACCGGCATTCGATGTAGATCCTCTGTTCTGCTTGACTACTTGCTTGCGCTGCTCCTTCCACAGATGACCTGCACTCAAGACAAACAACAACTATGCATGCATGCTACTTCTATACTCAAGGGTTAGAAATCACGCATAAATAAATCAAATCATAGACAATTCATGCATCGGGATGGGAAAAGTATTTTTTTTATTATTGAAAGTGAATCAACTTACAAAAGATGAGACCGGCCACCGCTCCTTGAACCTGATCCTGGGCTCCTCTTCTTCTGTCCTTCAACTGCTTTGCGTTAAATCTCCTTTGGCATGAAGAAAGGCTAAAGGGTTGGGACAATGGATTACGTAAATGGGCAGAGTTTATTCGCTATATTTTTTCCTCTTCCAAATGGTACCCCTACCCCTTCTTTTATATGCTAGAAGGAGCTAGGGTTTTGGACGAACCCTCGGCCATGCATGGCCGGGAGTTTCAGTTAACCGACCCATAGCTTTTTGTCCTGTCGACAACTTTCCTTTTTTCATGTTTTGTTAGGTACACGTGGGCTATTGTGACTCAGCCAGCGTGTACACGTGTGCAGTAATGGGTTAGGGCGCATTGGCCTTGACACAAGAGTATTTTCAAAGAGTTGTTCAACAGATTTTGGGCAAAGAAGGGATATGAGTTGGCCTGATGCCAGGTAAGCATGTGTGGTGCAATTTAGGGTTATAACAGTCTATGTAGTAGATGAAATAGAATAGTACGAAGTTCTCAACCATCCATATAAATGTTCCCATGACCACTCATCAATCCAACCATAATCTATCCTAGAAGTCTGTATGGGTCCAGGCTACTGGATTTCACCTCTCTTCTGCAAAGATTGGAAAGAATATTTGCAATTCTTTCTATTTATATGACGAGGATGATGATAAGGCACATAGTATTATGTTGGATGATCAAGAGATATAGGCTCGGGATTTGGTGTACTCTTAGGAGTAGAACAACCCAGTATATTAGAGGTAATGTCAACAACAACAATATTCTCAGATTATGGCATGTTAGGAACATCTATCTTATCAATTGGTTCATCTCAATTAATAATAGATTTCTCTTCAAGAAAACCAGTCTGAACATCACCTGCAACAAATAAAACTTCCATGGTTGCAACAAGATAAGGTGTAGGAAAGGTGACAACACAAATATTATATCCAAGACCTATATCTAGTGACTACATCTCAATATTAAGAGGAGAAAAAATACCTTGTCCATTCTTCCCAAGTCCTCCTTTGGTGTATCCCATATTTTTGAGTAGTTGGGACCTTATACTTATAGTATGTTTTTCAAGGCTAGGAGAAACAACACAATCACTAGCTTTAATGCATAAAGAAACAACATATTTCTTACAAAGAGTATCAGTGGGTGGAGAAGTAATGGGTGAGATGGGAAGCTCAACAATATCAGTCTTCTTCTTGACATTCTACAATCAATGTACTTGTTCTTCAAGTTTTTTTTTACATTCATGGAAGCTCTTAATAGTATCATCCTTCAAAGTCAGTTGAAGTAATATGGCACCATAATATTCTTTTAATGCCTAATATTTTTCAAATATACAATTGCTATATTCTTGAAGAGGAGCAACTTCTTCACGAAGATCGTCGACAGAGGCCTATAAATGGGAAACCTCCTGAGTTAGTTGGGAATTAGTTTCTATCAGCTGGTCGACTTCTATGCCCAATGTTGTATGAGGAAGGGATTTCACTTATTCCTTTAAGTCTTTAAGAAGGTTAGACTTGTCCTAAATTTTTTCTATAAGAGTCTAGGGAAATATTTCCATGGTGTTCCCCATGATAGTAACCCTCATGGAGTGCTCATCCACGACAATATGGAACATGTTTTTCGCATTCTTCAACTGACTCAATCTAAATATGTGATGTATCTTTTGACACATTTTAAGATGGTCAATTGTAAGCCTCATTCTACTCCTTTTCAATTTGGAGTAAAACTCACCAAAACCTGTCAAACACCCACAGTCAATGCTACACTCTATCGACAATTAGTCAACAGTCTTATTTATCTTACTGATAGTCGAACTACCATTTCCTTTGAAGTTAGTGTGGTTTCTTAGTTTATGCAAGACCCTAAAGAAATCCATTGGAAAGTAGTCAAATGAATTGTCTGGTATCTCAATCTTTTGGAACATGCGGTTCCATCATAAACCTTACCTTGTTGGTTAAGTGGGTTGACCATTTCTTTGGATCCACAACCAACTAAATTGATTGTTGACCATATCCACTTAGGATCCCATATCTGCATCTTATGGACATGTGCAATCGACTCCACCTGATATTGTTGGTTTGGTCCATGACCGAAACCTATTTATATATTATCCTTGTGATTGGTCTATTATCATCTATATATATATTTCCTCTCTCATCGAGAATGCTCATGCTTCAGTGCAACAATTTTTTTAGACACCACCACTGCTCTCAGATCCGTTCTTCTCCATGGTTAATTCCTGTCCCAACACTCTTGAGGGAGTGTAAGTGAAACTAGAGTGACAATTAGGGTTGTGCACTACAAACCCTAACAAATCTTCTTAGTTCCTTACATGATTCAAGATAATTCAAGGGGGAAATGCTCTACTAGTAATTTTCTAGTGGTTTGAAGAAGGGACTCATTCAAGAAAAGAGAAAGAGAATGCACCGCCAACACCATTCATAAATAAAATCCACAATGATTAAGAAATAGCACTTACTCAATAAATCTATTTATCCAAGAAAACCTACATCCAAGAACATCTATGAAATGTAAAGAATCCACAAGACATCATCCTCAAGAGAGCACTCTAGCTATCCATCCATAGAAAAAATATCATAATAGTAGAGAAGTAGTGTTCTCCATGAGTTCTAATAATGAGTTAGAAATGAGAGGTGCTTCCCTTTTTATATGAAGAGATCTAGTAACCCTCTCAATATAAAAATAATATTCTCCTTGCTTTTACCCTAAGAAAAAATAAAATATCATTATCTCTTTACAGACCCTAGAGATATGGCCAAAATACATAAACAATATCTATGATACATGAGTGAATGAGTCAAAATACCTCAAATATTCCCAAATCAAGTAAAGTCTCCTCAAGTGCCAAGTCGTCCTCCTCATAAGCATGAAAATTTCACATGTGTGGAATGTGTGGGCTCCTAAAAGTGGATGGATCACTCAAAAGTCATGTGAGAAGGCATGAAAAGGTCTTAAAAGTGAAGTGTTCCCTCCAATGACCTCCTCCAAAGTTGGTACAGTCTCCATCAAGCATGTAAACGACTTCCTCAACATCCTCCAATAAGCTCAACACTCTATGTAAGTCATCTCAACAATCCATGCAAGGTACATCCAAAGAAAGGCTCAATGGAACCAAAATAGTCATTGATCACAAGGAATATGTCATGTATCCCAATGCAATCACAAATATCAAAGTATGTACAAAACTCTTAGTGAAACATAAAAACATGAGCCATATCAATATTGGGTATGTGTTATATTCTTTGCACGACTGACCCCATGTGCTATGTTGTGCTCGATGTGGTGGGGGTGTCACAAGGGAGCCGAGCCCCTGTTTTTTGGGGCATTTTTTCAATTTTTTTTTAGCGGTTCACAACACACAATTTTTTCTTTTTCGTGGTTTTGTGGTGCATGTGCCAAAAATACATTTGAATCCAAAATCTGATGGCATCCTCTGACACCACCCAAAAAATTTGCATTGTTGTCATATTTTACCTTTAGAAATTGTAATTTTGTTGAGATTTTTTTGAATTGGCCCTGACATAGTCAGATATCTGACAACCATGGAGAAGGTGTCAGATATCTGACTTCCCCAAAATATCATTAGATAGTTTCCCTTTGACATGGAATTAGTCAAACGCTCCTCACATTTATTACAGTCACGTTCAATAGTGCATAGCCGTCGAAAATCCGACGCCTATTTATTTATAAAAAACTGGAATGCTAGAAACATTTTGACATTTGTGCTATAATAGCGACGACTTTCGGAGGTTAAAAGGAATGTTTTTTCTATGAAAAACTAGAATAATTTTATTTTTTACTATCATTACAAATATTTGAAGCGTGGAGCTTAATTTTTTAAAATCAATAATCATGACTCAAGCTTGGTAAAATAAAACGTCACATAACAATATTCTTGATCCAGAAGAACAAAATTGACAATTACTTGCTAGATTGTAGTCAATGTAGGGGGTTTAATAGGAGAAGATTAAAGATCTCAACAACTAAAAGACATTGTAGGGAACATGGAGATGTTGAGGGGGGGCATGGATATCGTCCATTAGTAAGTTGTTCATTATATATGTTTTTATTTTGATCGTTTTTGTAAATGTAAGTATAATATTTATATTTGTTATATATGCACTAATATATTTTTATGGTTTGTAATTAAAAATGAAATTCCTCCTAGGGAATATCCACACATGGAGAATGTGGTTGCAGAACAAGCACCAAAGGAACATGGAGTTGTGAATATTGAAGATGAAGTTAATGATCATATGGAAGACGATGAGCATGATGATAACATATTTTAGGATGATGGTACAAATACATTGATCCATGATACATTTAATGTTAGAATGGATCACAAATATTATCATGAAAATGTCGACTTTGATGATGTTCATGATTTACCTCTACTTGAGAAGGCATACAAACCCCTTTATGAAGGCTCCAACATAAATTTTTTCTCTGTTGTATTGTTGATAATGAACTTGAAGGTTATGAATGGTTTTTCAAACACATCGATCACATAGATGTTAAGGTATGCAATATATTTCATCGATCACATATATATATGATCATGATAAAAGTTATCTTTGTTTCTCTAAAAATTTTATTCTTAGTTCATTAGTAAAATTAATATGGATGGAATACTTGTCGTTAATATTCATGATATTTTTATTAACCATTTTTTTTAATATGTTGTACCAGCTTGATAGATGAATATTTGTTACCACTGCCAGATATTTTACCTCACACATACCGAGATTTATTTGCCATCATGAAAGATATTGGAATGGAGTATCAAGCAATTGATGCATGTCCCAATGATCATATTATATATTATAAACAATATGAATTTGAAACAGAATGCCTCGAATGTCATAGCAGTAGAGATCAAACATATCCAGTAATAAAAAAGGTGCCTCACAAGGTTCTTCATAATATTCCCATTATTCCACTCTTGTAACAACTGTTTAGGTGCAAAAACTTAGCAGAATTGATGGATTACCATGCACGAAATAGAAGTGATGATAACATTCTTCGAATGCCTACAGATGGTTCTTCATTTAGATACATGGAGGAAAACTGGTGACACTTTAAAGAAGAACCTCGTAATGTTAGGATTTCTTTGGCAGTGGATGGTGTCAATCTATTTGCAAAGATGAGATCTATTTATGCTATGATGATTGATGCTATGCAATTCATTTTGCTGGTTTCAATCCCATTTCTTCACCCCTGTGAGCATCACTCGATGCAATGAGTGCTAAGTGGACTATTCAAATTATGAGAATTATTGGTCAGTTGCGACTAATACTCATGGATATGGGTCATAGATTAATGACTTACACTATGCAATTAATCCCAAAAATAACATCTGAGATCTATTTACTCAGTGTGGCCTATTTTTGTTATCAACAAGAACATTCCTCCATGGATGTCAATAAAAAGGGAGCATAAAATGTTGGAAATGATTGTTCCAGGTATTTGTTTACAACAATGTTTTTTTAATGCAATAACGTCTTATTTGTCGTATTTGTTGCATAATGTCATATATTTATTTTCATTTACTCATATGTGTTATTTATGTATGTAAAATGGTTGAAATAGTTATGTACTGTATATGTTCAAATCAATTAGGTAAGTACCAATTTAAATATATAATGTATATATCAAGCCTCTTATTGACGAGCTACTAAAGCTATGGAATGGAATCACCATGTATGATGTCTCTAGACCAATAGGGAAAAGGCAATTTCAATTCCATGCAATGCTTGCATGGACAATTCATGATGCTCCAGGGCTAACACATTTTTGTGGTATATAATTATAACATGCACTTTAATAGTATTTAATTTTATGAAGTTGATATATTAATCATGCATGTTTTCTAAATAATTAATTATTCATTATATAAAATATATTATAATTGACATAGTTAATCGATCTTTTGCAGGTCTTCAAAGAAAGGGAAAATTTGCGTGTCCAGTTTGTGGTCCTAAGATGAAATCTCGTCGATCAAAATTTTTAGAAAATGAGGTGTTTGATGAGTATAGGCACTTTCTCTCTAAGAATCATAGGTATCGAACTATCGAAAAACATGTTTTCAATGGGAAATAAGCGACCACATTAAAACCACAGAGAATGATACCTCACCTATGGAAGTTGCAATATAAAAGAAATCCCCAAGGTACAAATCGAATTGTATATCTATGATCATCATATATGAAATGTTTTTTAATTTTTTTTTTTTTATAATATGTTTTGATAATTTACTGTAATTGGCAACAATTTTTGTAATTTCTTTAACTATGATTCATGATGGTCGTGATCATGAAGGTGTTATTGGGATTCCACGAGGAATGAAAAGTTATCCCAAAGAATTCTGTAGGTTTCCCTTCTATGAGAACCTACAAATTGTTCATTTGTTTGACACAATGCATATTGGAAATAATGTAGCTGAAACATTATGACAAATATTGGATGGAAGGAGTGACAAAGAAAAAAATGTCAAAATTTGCAGTGACATTCAGGAAGCCAATCATGCAATGGAAGATGTCATTGAATTAAATAACGATGGAGAACAAATTAATATAATCTCTCTTCCATGGTTATTGACAGATCAACAAAGCAATGTTGTAAAAGAAGTCATACGAAAAATTAAATTTCCCATAGGATTTTGTTCGAACATAAATAATATCTTAACAAAGAAAGGTGATTTTGGGGGAGTAAAAACACATGATTGGCATATCTTCATTAAGGTAATTATTCTGGTTTATATATTGCTATATTTGTATACTGTATGTTGTTGGTGTACTTTTTTGTGTGCTTTTGGAAAAAATAATGAAACGATTTTATTGTTACAGTATGCTCTACCTCTATCTCTCCCAGACAACTTCAACAACAATGTCAAACAAGTTATATATGATATTGGAAAATACATGAGGTAAGTAGCAATATTTTGCATGCATAAAGTGTTTGTTTAATTTGTTGTAGAACTTATATTTGAAATTTGTTTTAGTAATTGTACTTATGTACTATATTGTTTATTTTCATTAAATATCGTGATTTTCTTGCATCACTTGTAGATGGTTGTCATATAAAGAAAAACATAAAGAAGATATAAATTATTGGAAGAGAGAAATTCCTCGTCTATTGTTTGAAATGAAAAAGTTTCTACCTTTGTCATTTTTCAATGCAATAGAACACTACCTCATAAAACAAGTTGAGGAGATTGAATTATGTGGACCTATACACACAAGGTCAATGTGGATGGTTGAGAGGCACTTGAAATTTTTGAAGGCTTTGGTTAGACAGAGAGCACGTCTTGAGGGTTCTATGGTGGAGGGATATATGGTATACTAGACCATGGTGTATATTATTGAATATCTTCCAGTGTTAGAATTTATTAATATCTTTTTAGATCGATGAATTGGTGATCCAAACTCCATTAACAAATTCGAAGTGGAGTACCTGATGAGGAAAGGTAGATCAAGGAAGGTGAAAGGTAATTATTATATGATGTAGATTAATTATAATACATTTGAATATTGGTTTTTATGTATATATCGTACTTAATTATTTCATTTTTAATCTTCAATGTGCATCAATTATAAAGGTATACTGTGTACTTAAGTAATTATACATTTGTGAAATATTGTAATTTTATTCTCATGTAGTTGGTCGAGAGTGGGATGCATTACATTTTTGCGTCGAAAACAATCTTGATTGGATGAAGGTATGGATTGAACGATGTAAACAATTTGGTCAAGTATTATCATGGGAAGGTCTGGCTTCATTGGTTAAAGCAACACACCACAATGGAGATACAAATCTTACAAAAATGGAAATCGATTTAGCATATGGTTTAAAAGATAAATATGAAAGCATATTAATAAGACATGCTATTTAATTATTTTCAATTATATTGATGTACACGTTGAATTCTGATTTTCTTTGCATACTTTCCAAACATAAAATATTTACTTAATTATCAATTGATGATGTCATTTTTACGTTTTTGACATATTGCAAGTAAAACAACATAAGGATATGCAGTGCAACGGTTGTAAATTTCTCATAAAAAAGTTGGATGAAATGAAGAAAACATTTGATTCTGGGATAAATGTAGTCTTTGAGGTGATGAATGTTTCCTCTAGAAGTGACAAACATCTAGAATTGTCAGAAAATTGATACTATGGGTATTTGGAAGATATTATTGAGTGTGACTTTAAATCCTTAAAATTAGTTCTATTTGTTGTTAAATGGTATAGACTACGATTGAATCAACATGATATTTATATAATTGTTATTGAACATGCTAATGGATTTACCATGGTCAATACAAGGTCGCTTGAGCCAAGAATAGAGCCCTATGTTCTTCCAAGTTAATGTGAATAGGTATTTTACTCAGAGGTTCCAGGTAGAGGGGGTTGGTTATTTGTTATTAGAAATGATCCAAGAGGAAGGTTGGTAAAGTATAATATAGAGAAATATCAAGAGGGTATTGAAGAAGAAGAAGATGTACTGGAGGATCAACTTGAGTTAGATGATCATGTTCTAGAGGAAGATGTTGAAGAATTGGTTGAACCAGATGATGTAGGAGACAATGTTTATGAAGAGTAAATTGATGATGACTTTATGACACAAACCCCCGACCCTCGGGCCAAGATCCGCACAGGATCGATCTTCTTCGAATCTGCAGAACTAAAATAGTTCTTTCAGGCCCTCACTGAAACTCCACGAATCTGATCCACAGGTCCTTCATGAAAACCCCACCTGCACAACGCGCACCAGGCATGAGTCTTCACCTCCACACAACTACCAAATATGACTTCTGGCCAAACCAAGAGACGCTTTTCGCATTTTGCAACTCAAGGATGCAAGAGAGAGTCAATTCTTTTGACTCTTCAAACCAAAAAACCCAAAATCGCTCCCTTAGACGAGATCAACAACTATGAGCCTCCCTCAATCCAGTGACTGTATCGTTCTTTCAATAATTTTTTCCGACCCTCAACCTTTCGCGAATTTCTTCGAACCTTGAGCACTCCTTTGACTTCCACTGCACGTACCCTCTGACTGATACTTGGGGCCCACCTTTCGACGTTTCTCTCTTTGTGATTTCAGGAGTTGTGTCGACCATGCAACTCTACCTCTTGAGTCTCGAAACCCCAAAACCCGATTGGTGCCCAACGACTATTGTCCCTCAACCTTTCGAGAATTTTTCCTTTTGCTCTTCGGGATTTCATGAACTGGGAGTTTGAAACTCTCGATTCCAAAATCACAGCCTCATCTACTTCAAGAACCTCGAAATGCCAAAATGTCGAAATGGGCTCAACGATGATCAGTCCTTGACCAAATCTCGATCCCTGTGACTGCTNTGCTAAAAGACACTCAGCCTTATATTCCTCATAGATTTGTGAGATCTAATGACCTACGGGATTTCACACTTCTCCACTAAGCATCTCCACCATCCGTTTCTACTCTTGTTACCCCTTTCACGATTCGGGACTTGGAGCAACCAAGGATTTGGACTACACTCCAACCTCACGATTCCCAAATTCATGAAATGATCCAATGACTTATGCAAAACATGATCAATGGCTCACATTGATACTAGATCCTAAGGTGATGGGTTTCTCCATCCACTAACCACCTTGCAACTTCTGGAAATCCTATGGTCCTTGCTATTTCGTGAGTTCTCCACAGAGAACTCTGACCGTCTGTTCTACTTTTATGTGCGGCTTCCAGAGATTAAACTCCGTGCGTCTTCACTCGATCCAACGATTGTCGGATATCGACGCTAGATCTGATGACCCAAATCTAATCTTCTACACTCTCTCCTCCTGTTGTCTGGACATGAAGCTCGATGGTCCATATCTCGTCTCTCCAGCTGATCTAATAGAAGTTGTGCTCCCTCCTGAACTTGAGAACTTCCTCCCTCCCCTTGGGAGATTTTCAAGTTTTCAAAGGCCTCCACCTTTGCTCCCTCTGCGAGATTAATTCCTTTAGATATCGCCTGCGTTCTAGGAACGCTATCCCTCCTGAGCTTTGTTGATTGTGAAACCTCAAAGGGTTTCTCGACCTTCTTCTCACTCTGTTCTTACTCGGTGCGCTAAGGCACTATCCTTCCTGAGCTTT
>JASDQU010735659.1:154642-176619 GCA_032191745.1 Picea mariana
ACACTTATGAGGAAGTCTCATCACCATCAACACAAATAAAAGAAAAAAATGAAGTCATCCATGGAAAAATGGTTGCAAAAATTTGTTGTCCAAACAAAATCCTATTCTTTCAATCGACTAGACAACAAGACAACACCATCTAGTCGAGGAGTCGACTAGACAAGAAACACACGAATGCAATCAGTCTTTGTCAATAAAACAATCTTTGTCAAGCTAGATAGTCTATGTATCCAAACAATCTCCACATTAGGTACAATAAGAAGAATTATAGCTCCTAAAAACACAGTTGAACATGGTTCGGTTGGTCCTAGAAAATCCAAGTCAATTCACAGTCGAGTCAAAAACATAACACATCAATTAGGTTTGCACATCAAAAACTTCAAGTAATCCCCCCCTTAAATACAACCGAGGGAACAAAGTATCAACAATAGATCGTCATTGAAACACTCGTTGAAGGAAAATTTCTAGTAGAAAATTAGGCGATGAACACGCAATCGTAACTTTCATTAGACTATTATCTCTGGTTGAGCCTCAGTTGACCAATTTCCTAGTTGAATGCTAGTCGAATTTCATTTCAGGTCGATCATGTGGTCGACTACTACAATGTAATCAACAATAAAGAGGAATATTGTACGTCTATGTAGTAGACAAAATAGAATAGTATGAAGTTCTCAACCATCCAGATAAATGTTCCCACGACCACTCAATCATCCAACCATAATCTATTCTAGAAGTCTGTATGGGTCCAGGGTGTTGGATTTCACCTCTCTTCTGCAAAGATTGGAAAGAATATTTGCAATTCCTTCTATTTCTATGGTGAGGATGGTGATAAGGCACATATTATTATGTTGGATGATCAAGAGATATAGGCTTGGGGTTTGGTGTACTCTCAAGAGTAGAAAAACCCAGTATATTAGCAGTAATGTCAAAAACAACAATATTCTCAGATTATGGCATGTTAGGAACATCCATCTTATCAATTGGTTCATCTCAATTAATAGTAGATTTCTCTTCAAGAAAACCAGTCTGAACATCACCTGCAACAAATAAAACTTCCATGGTTGCAGCAAGAGAAGGTGTAGGAAAGGTGACAACAAAAAAATTATATCCAAGACCTATATATGGTGACTACATCTCAATATTAAGAGGAGAAAAAATACCTTGTCAATTCTTCCCAAGTGCTCCTCTGGTGTATCCCATATTTTTGAGTAGTCGGGACCTTATACTTGTAGTATGTTTTTCAAGGCTAGGAGAAACAACACAATCACTAGCTTT
The DNA here is from genome assembly GCA_032191745.1 of Picea mariana. Taxonomy (NCBI): domain Eukaryota; kingdom Viridiplantae; phylum Streptophyta; class Pinopsida; order Pinales; family Pinaceae; genus Picea; species Picea mariana. Next base: position 155,918 of record JASDQU010735659.1, read on the forward strand.
AATGCATAAAGAAACAACATCTTTCTTACAAAGAGTATTAGGGGGTGGAGAAGTAATGGGTGAGATGGAAAGCTCAACAATATCAGTCTTCTTCTCGACATTCTACAATCAATGTACTTATTCTTCAAGTTTTTTTTACATTCATGCAAGCTCTTAATAGTATCATCCTTCAAAGTCAGTTGAAGTAATATGGCATCATAATATTCTTTTAATGCCTAATATTCGTCAAATATACAATTGTTATCTTCTTGAAGAGGAGAAACTTCTTCACGAAGATCGTCGACAAAGGCCTATATACGAGAAACCTCCTGAGTCAGTTGGGAATTTGTTTCTATCAGTTGGTTGACTTCTATGCCCAATGTTGTATGAGGAAGGGATTTCACTTATTCCTTCAAGTCTTTAAGAAGGTCAGAATTGTCCTAAAATTTTTCTACAAGAGTTTGGGGAAATATTTCCATGGTGTTCCCCATGACAGTAACCCTCATGGAGTGCTCATCCACGACAATATGGAACATGTTTTCCACATTCTTCAACTGACTCAATCTAAATATGTGATGTATATTTTGACACATTTTAAGATGGTCAATTGTAAGCCTTGTTCTACTCCTTTTCAATTTGGAGTAAAACTCACCAAAACCTGTCAAACACCCACAGTCAATGCTACACTCTATCGACAATTGGTCAACAGTCTTATTTATCTTACTGATAGTCGAAACACCATTTCCTTTGCAGTTAGTGTGGTTTCTCAGTTTATGCAAGACCCTAAAGAAATCCATTGGAAAGCAGTCAAATGAATTGTCTGCTATCTCAATTTGTTGGAACATGCGGTTCCATCGTAAACCTTACCTTTTTGGTTAAGTGGGTTGACCATTTCTTTGGATCCACAACCAACTAAATTGATGGTTGACCATATCCACTTAGGATCCCAGATCTTTGTTTTATGGACATGTGCAATCAACTCCACCTGATATTGTTGGTTTGGTCCACGACCGAAACCTATTTATATATTATCCTTGTGATTGGTCTATTATCATCGAGAGATATATTTCCTCTCTCTTCGAGAATGCTCATGCTTCAGTGCAACAATTTTTTTAGACACCACCACTGCTCTAAGATCCGTTCTTCTCCATGGTTAATTCCTGTCCCAACACTCTTGAGGGAGTGTAAGTGAAACTAGAGTGACAATTAGGGTTGTGCACTACAAACCCTAACAAATCTTCTTAGTTCCTTACATGATTCAAGATAATTCAAGGGGGAAATGCTCTACTAGTAATTTTCCAGTGGTTTGAAGAAGGGACTCATTCAAGAAAAGAGAAAGAGAATGCACCACCAACACCATTCATAAATAAAATCCACAATGATTAAGAAATATCACTTACTTAATAAATCTATTTATCCAAAAAAACCTAGATCCAAGAACATCTATGAAAATGTAAAGAATCCACAAGACATCATCCTCAAGAGAGCACTCTAGCTATCCATCCATAGAAAAAATATCATAATAGTAGTGAAGTAGTGTTCTCCATGAGTTCTAATAATGAGTTAGAAATGAGAGGTGCTTCCCTTTTTATATGAAGAGATCTAGTAACCCTCTCAATATAAAAATAATATTCTCCTTGCTTTGACCCTAAGAAAAAATAAAATATCATTATCTCTTTACAAACCCTAGAGATATGGCCAAAATACATAAACAATATCTATGATACATGAGTGAATGAGTCAAAATACCCCAAAGATTCCCAAATCAAGTAAAGTCTCCTCAAGTGCCAAGTCGTCCTCCTCATAAGCATGATAATTTCACATGTGTGGAATGTGTGGGCTCCTAAAAGTGGATGGATCACTCAAAAGTCACGTGAGAAGGAATGAAAAGGTCTCAAAAGTGAAGTGTTCCCTCCAAAAAGTTCAATGTTCCACTCAAAAGGTGCAACATCCTCCCTATATGAACCAATGACCTCCTCCAAAGTTGTGACAGTCTCCATCAAGCATGTAAACGACTTCCTCAACATCCTCCAAGAAGCTCAACACTTTATGTAAGTCATATCAACAATCCGTGCAAGGTACATCCAAATAAAGGCTCAATGGAACCAAAAAAGTAATTGATCACAAGGAATATGTCATGTATCCCAATGCAATCACAAATATCAAAGTATGTACAAAAATCTTAGTGCAACATAAAAAATTGAGCCATATCAATATTGGGTATGTATTATATTCTTTGCACGACTGACCCCATGTGCTATGTTGTGCTTGATGCGGTGGGGGTGTCACAATGGAGCGGAGCCCCTGATTTTTTTGGGCATTTTTTCAATTTTTTTTAGCGGTTCACAACACACAATTTTTTTTATTTTTCGTGGTTTTGTGGTGCATGTGCCAAAAATACATTTGAATCCAAAATCTGATGGCATCCTCCGACACCACCCAAAAAATTTGCATTGTCGTCGGATTTTACCTTTAGAAATTGTAATTTTGTTGAGATTTTTTTGAATTGGCCCTAACGTAGTCAGATATCTGACGACCATGGAGAAGGTGTTAGATATCCGACTTCCCCAAAATATCATTAGACAGTTTCCCTTTGACATGGACTTAGTCAAACGCTTCTCACATTTATTACAGTCACGTTCAATAGTGCATAGCCGTCGAAAATCTGACGCCTATTTATTTATAAAAAACTAGAATGCTAGAAACATTTCGACATTTGTGCTATAATAGCGACGACTTGCGGAGGTTAAAAGGAATGCTTTTTCTATGAAAAACTAGAATAATTTTATTTTTTACTATCATTACAAATATTTGAAGCGTGGAGCTTAATTTTTTAAAATCAATAATCGTGACTCAAGCTTGGTAAAATAAAATGTCACATAACAATATTCTTGATCCAGAAGAACAAAATTTACAATTACTTGCTAGATTGTAGTCAATGTAGGGGATTTAATAGGAGAAGATTAAAGATCTCAACAACTAAAAGACATTGTAGGGAACATGGAGATGTTGAGGGGGGGCATGGATATCGTCCATTAGTAACTTGTTCATTATATATGTTTTTATTTTGATCGTTTTTGTAAATGTAAGTATAATTTTTATAATTGTTATATATACACTAATATATTTTTATGGTTTGTAATTATAAAGGAAATTCCTCCTAGGGAATATCTACACATGGAGAATGTGGTTGCAGAACAAGCACCAAAGGAACATGGAGTTGTGAATATTGAAGATGAAGTTAATGATCATATGGAAGACGATGATCATGATGATAACATATTTTAGGATGATGGTACAAATACATTGATCCATGATAAATTTAATGTTAGAATGGATCACAATTATTATCATGAAAATGTCGACTTTGATGATGTTCATGATTTACCTCTACTTGAGAAGGCATACAAACCCCTTTATGAAGGCTCCAACATACATTTTTTCTCTATTGTATTGTTGATAATGAACTTGAAGGTTATGAATGTTTTTTCAAACACATCGATCACATAGATGTTAAGGTATGCAATATATTTCATCAATCACATATATATATGATCATGATAAAAGTTATCTTTGTTTCTCTAAAATTTTTATTGTTAGTTCATTAGTAAAATTAATATGGATGGAATACTTGTCGTTAATATTCATGATATTTTATTAACCATTTTTTTTAATATGTTGTACCAGCTTGATAGATGAATATTTGTTACCACTGCCAAATATTTTACCTCACACATACCGAGATTTATTTGCCATCATGAAAGATATTGGAATGGATTATCAAGCAATTGATGCATGTCCCAATGATCATATTATATATTATAAACAATATGAATTTGAAACAGAATGCCCCGAATGTCATAGTAGTAGAGATTGAACATATCAAGTAACAAGAAAGGTGCCTCACAAGGTTCTTCATAATATTCCCATTATTCCACTCTTGCAACAACTGTTTAGGTGCAAAAACTTAGCAGAATTGATGGATTACCATGCACAAAATAGAAGTGAAGATGAAATTCTTGATTACCATGCATGAAATAGAAGTGAAGATGACATTCTTCGAATGCTTACAGATGGTTCTTCATTTAGATACATGGAGGAAAAATGGAGACACTTTAAAGAAGAACCTCGTAATGTTAGGATTTCTTTGGCAGTGGACGGTGTCAATCTATTTGCAAAGATGAGATCTATTTATGCTATGATGATTGATGCTATGCGATTCATTTCGCTAGTTTCAATCCCATTTCTTCACCCCTATGAGCATCACCCGATGCAATGAGTGCTAAGTGGACTATTCAAATCATGAGAATTATTGGTCAGTTGTGACTAATACTCATGGATATGGGTCATAGATTAATGACTTACACTATGCAGTTAATCCCAAAAATAATATCTGAGATCTATTTACTCGGTGTGGCCTATTTTTGTTATCAACAAGAACATTCCTCCATGGATGTCAATAAAAAGGGAGAATATAATGTTGGAAATGATTGTTCCAGGTATTTGTTTACAACAATGTTTTTTTAATGCAATAGAATCTTATTTGTTGTATTTGTTGCATAATGTCATATATTTATTTTCATTTACTGATATGTGTTATTTATGTATGTAAAATGGTTGAAATAGTTATGTACTGTATATGTGCAAATCAATTAGGTAAGTACCAATTTAAATATATGAATGTATATATCAAGCCTCTTATTGACGAGCTACTAAAGCTATGGAATGGAATCACCATGTATGATGTCTCTAGACCAATAGGGAAAAGGTAATTTCAATTCCATGCAATGCTTGCATGGACAATTCATGATGCTCCAGGGCTAACACATTTTTGTGGTATATAATTATAACATGCACTTTAATAGTATTTGAAGTTGATATATTAATCATGCATGTTTTCTAAATAATTAATTATTCATTATATATAATATATTATAATTGACATAGTTAATCCATCTTTTGCAGGTCTTCAAAGAAAGGGAAAATTTGTGTGTCCAGTTTATGGTCCTAAGATGAAATCTCGTCGATCAACAGTTTTAGAAAATGAGGTGTTTGATGAGTATAGGCACTTCCTCTCTAAGAATCATAGGTATCGAACTACCGAAAAACATGTTTTCAATGGGAAATAAGTGACCACATTAAAACCACAGAGAATGACACCTCACCTATGGAAGTTGCAATATAAAAGAAATCGCCAAGGTACAAATCAAATTGTATATCTATGATCATCATATATGAAATGTTTTTTAATTTATTTTTTTTATAATGTGTTTTGATAATTTACTGTAATTGGCAACTATTTTTGTAATTTCTTTAACTATGATTCATGATGGTCGTGATCATGAAGGTGTTAATGGGATTCCACGAGAAATGAAAAGTTATCCAAAACAATTTTGTAGGTTTCCCTTCTATGAGAACCTACAAATTGTTCATTTGTTTGACACAATGCATATCAGAAAAAATGTACCTGAAACATTATGACAAATATTGGATGGAAGGAGTGACAAAGAAAAAAATGTCAAAATTTGCAGTGACATTCAGGAAGCCAATCATGCAATGGAAGATGTCATTGAATTAAATAACGATGGAGAACAAATTAATATAATCTCTCTCCCATGGTTATTGACAGATCAACAAAGCAATGTTGTAAAAGAAGTCATACGAAAAATTAAATTTCCCAAAGGATTTTTTTCAAACATAAATAATATCTTAACAAAGAAAGGTGATTTTGGGGGAGTAAAAACACATGATTGGCATATCTTCATTAAGGTAATTATTCTGGTTTATATATTGCTATATTTGTATACTGCATGTTGTTGGTGTACTTTTTTGTGTTCTTTTGGAAAAAATAATGAAATGATTTTATTGTTACAGTATGTTCTACCTCTATCTCTCCCAGATAACTTCAACAACAATGTCAAACAAGTTATATATGATCTTGGAAAATACATGAGGTAAGTAGCAATATTTTGCATGCATAAAGTGTTTGTTTAATTTGTTGTAGAACTTATATTTGTAATCTGTTTTAGTAATTGTACTTATGTACTATATTGTTTATTTTCATTAAATATCGCGATTTGCTTGCATCACTTGTAGATGGTTGTCATATAAACAAAAACATAAAGAAGATATAAATTACTGGAAGAGAGAAATTCCTCATCTAATGTTTGAAATGAAAAAGTTTCTACCTTTGTCATTTTTCAATGCAATAGAACACTACCTCATACACCAAGTTGAGGAGATTGAATTGTGTGGACCTATACACACAAGGTCAATGTGGATGGTTGAGAGGCATTTGAAATTTTTGAAGGCTTTGGTTAGACAAAGAGCACGTCCTGAGGGTTCTATGGTGGAGGGATATATGGTATAGTAGACCATGGTGTATATTATTGAATATCTTCTAGTGTTAGAATTTATTAATATCTTTTTAGATCGACGAATTGGTGATCCAAACTCCATTAACAAATTCAAAGTGGAGTACCTGATGGGGAAAGGTAGATCAAGGAAGGTGAAAGGTAATTATTATATGATGTAGATTAATTATAATACATTTGAATATTGGTTTTTATGTATATATTGTACTTAATTATTTCATTTTTAATCTTCAATGTGCATCAATTATAAAGGTATACTGTGTACTGAAGTAATTATACATTTGTGAAATATTGTAATTTTATTCTCATGTAGTTGGTCGAGAGTGGGATGCACTACATTTATACGTCGAAAACAATCTTGATTGGATGAAGGTATGGATTGAACGATGTAAACAATCTGGTCAAGTATTATCATGGGAAGGTGTGGCTTCATTGGTTAAAGCAACACACCACAATGGAGATACAAATCTTACAAAAAGGGAAATCGATTTAGCATATGGTTTAAAAGATAAATATGAAAGCATATTAATAAGACATGCTATTTAATTATTTTCAATTATATTGATGTACAGGTTGAATTCTGATTTTCTTTGCATACTTTCCAAACATAAAATATTTACTTAATTATCAATTGATGATGTCATTTTTACGTTTTTGACATATTGCAAGTAAAACAACATAAGGATATGCAGTGCAACGGTTGTAAATTTCTCATAAAAAAGTTGGATGAAACAAAGAAAACATTTGATTCTGGGATAAATGTAGTCTTTGAGGTGATGAATGTTTCCTTTAGAAGTGACAAACATCCAGAATTGTCGGAAAATTGATACTATGGGTATGTGGAAGATATTATTGAGTGTGACTTTAAATCCTTAAAATTAGTTCTATTCATTGTCAAATGGTATAGACTACGATTGAATCAACGTGATATTTATATAACTGTTACTGAACATGCTAATGGATTTACCATGGTCAATACAAGGTCGCTTGAGCCAAGAATAGAGCCCTATGTTCTTCCAAGTTAATGTGAATAGGTATTTTACTCAGAGGTTCTAGGTAGAGGGGGTTGGTTATTTGTTATTAGAAATGATCCAAGAGGAAGGTTGGTAAAGTATAATATAGAGGAATATCAAGAGGGTATTGAAGAAGAAGAAGATGTACTAGAGGATCAACTTGAGTTAGATGATCATGCTCTAGAGTAAGATGTTGAAGAATTGGTTGAACCAGATGATGTAGGAGACAATGTTTATGAAGAGTAAATTGATGATGACTTTATGACGCAGAACCCCGACCCTCGGGCCAAGATCCACACAGGATCAATCTTCTTCGAATCTACAGAACTAAAATAGTTCTTTTAGGCCCTCATTGGAATTCCATGAATCCAATCCACAGGTCCTTCATGAAAACCCCACCTGCACAATGTGCACCAGGCATGAGTCTTCACCTCCACATGACTACCAGATATGACTTCTGGCCAAGCCAAGAGACGCTTTTCGCATTTCGTGACTCAAATATACAAGAGAGAGTCAAGTCTTTTGACTCTTCAAACCACGAAACCCAAAATCGCTCCCTTAGACAAGATCAACGACTATGAGCCTCCCTCAATCCAACGACTATATCGTTCTTTTGGGATTTTCACCGACCCTCAACCTTTTGGGAATTCCTTTGAACCTTGACCACTCCTTTGAATTCCGCTACACGTACCCTCTGACTGATACTTGGGGCCCACCTTTCGGTGTTTCTCTCTTAGTGATTTCAGGAGTTGTGTTGACCATGCAACTCTACCTCTTGAGTCCCGAAACCCCGAAGCCCGATTGGGGCCCAATGACTATTGTCCCTCAACCTTTCGGGAATTTTTCCTTTCGCTCTTCGGGATTTTGTGAACTGGGAGTTTGAAACTCTCGATTCCAAAATCACAACTTCCTCTACTTCCCGAACCCCGAAATGCCGAAATGCCGAAATGGGCTCAACGACGATTAGTCCCTGACCAAATCTCGGTCCCTGTGACTGCTTCCTCCATGACCATAGCCCTACTCCAAAGAAACGTTGCATTTCACGACTTCAGGGTTTTCAATGCAGAGTGCCCCGACTCCTTATCATTGGAATTGCCGAAATGTTGAACCCCAAAATGTCGAAATGCAGAAATTCCACTCTAAAGGGGGATCAATGGCTCCTGAACACTAAAAGAAACTCAACCTTAACTTCCTCATAGATCTATGAGATCTAATGGCCTACGGGATTTCAAACTTCTCCACGAAGTGTCTCCACCATCTGTTTCTGCTCTTGTTACCCCTTTCGCGATTCGGGACTTGGAGCAACCAAGGATTTGGCTTGCACTCCAACCTCACGATTCCCAAATTCATGAAATGATCCAATGACTTACACAAAGCATGATCAATGGCTCACATTGATCCTGGATCCTTAGGTGATAGGTTTCTCCATCCACTAACCACCTTGCAACTTCTGGCAATCCTACGGTCCTTGCGATTTCGTGAGTTCTCCACAGAGAATTTTGACTGTCCATTCTACTTTTATGTGTGGCTTCTAGAGATTAAACTCCATGCATCTTCGCTCGATCCAACAGTTGTTGGATATCGACGCTAGATCTGACGACCCAAATCTAATCTTCTGCGCTCTCTCCTCCTATTGTCTAGATGTGAAGCTTGACGGTCCAGATCTCGTCTCTCCAGCTGATCTAACAATAGCTGTGCTCCCTCCTGAACTTGAGAAATTCCTCCCTCCCCTTGGGAGATTTTCAAGTTTTCAAAGGCCTCAACCTTTTCTCCCTCTGTGAGCTCAATTCCTTTGGATATCACCTGCATTCTAGGAATGCTATCCCTCCTGAGCTTTGTTGACTATGAAACCTCAAAGGGTTTCTCGACCTTCTTCTCACTCTGTTCTTACTCGATGCACTAAGGTACTATCCTTCCTGAGCTTTGTTTACCTGAGCAGCTAGGGGACGTCCTCAAGGGGTAATCTAGTGTCCACCTGACGACCTTCTTCTCAAGCCCTCCTTGCTGATCTTAACATATTATTTAGTAACTCTGTGAGTGCCTCTCCTTGACACTTCTCTTTCCAACAGAACTCAAAAAGATTCCTTCTATGCACTCTATGCAACTCCTCGATGCCCTCCAAAAGAGCTTCCACAGAATCCTCAGTGATTCTGTTTTCTCTCTGAACTTGAAATATAATTCTTTTGTGCACTATATGCACTTTCTCAATGCCCTCTTGGCAAAGATTCAGAGAACTTTAGACATTCTGTCTTCTCTCTGTGCCCTCCTCTGCACATTTCGACCTCTAGGTTGTTCAACAACCTTGAGGTTTCTCCCCGAGTTAATGATTCCAGCTGGTGCATCCTTCTGACAGGTCTCTGTTTGAAATCCACAGAATTCAAAAGTGAACTCCTTGCACTGGCTTGCAGAACCTGCAGTATTCTGTCATGCAACCTCTTGCATAAAGCTTCAAAGAACCCAAACCTAAAATCAAAGAACTCACAGATAGGAAAATCTATCTATCTCTTGCAGATGGAACTTAACATACATCTATAGCATGAATGAACACACAACATTCATAAAAGACACATAAACACATAGAAAACACATATGTAGGAAAAATTGCTTTGTAATAACATCAATGTCTAATTACAATGTGTTCGTCCTCGGACTGCAACAGAGTCTCGGCTCCCTCTCTTTTCTCTATCTTTTCTGCCTAACTGAAAAACAAAAAAGTAAGATCTTTTGACAAAAAGGGTCTCCTCGAGCGCTTCCCTCCATCCTCACCAACTCTCATTAATTTACATTCAATTACATTGAATGGCTGTCTAGTCCGAATCAGATTTAGATCTCAACCTTACAACCATTTAAGGAAAACTTTATCTAAAGCCTGGACACATGCATGGCTTTTGGCTCTACCAGCCTTACAACATTTAATACAATTTTCAAATTTTGAAAAACGAGAGGGCTGTGCCTCTCTCCTTCCATTGAATGTGCACTTTGATGTGCGGGTTGGATGGTGCGTAGATGGATTGGAGTGATGCTCCTACATCATACTCCTCTACTGTGAGAAATTCATGATCTCCTACTCATGAGCTTCCCAACATGGCTGTCGAAATCCAACTGGATCCCAAATAGTTCTTTGGAGTTGTCCATCCACTCCATCGCTTTGCTGCTACTATTGCTTCTGCTACCCTGCTGCTATGGCAGGTTCTCCTCTGCTCAGCTTCCCTTTGCTAACCGCTTATGGTGATCTAATCATCAACTTCCCGATTGCTTCAATTACCTCATCCAACTGCTCTAATGGCTGGCTCTTTGTATGCAGTCTGCCCTACTACAATTCTTCCTCCTTATCAGTGGACAGATCTACCTGATCTCCCATGCTGTCTTTATTTACCTTTGTGGAACTGAGTGGCCACTTTGCTGCAGACTCCAATTCTGAAGTCTTCTCATTGAACTGTTGCTCAACTTCTTGCCGTGGTAGTTCTGCTGCTGCCATTTCTCCTCCTGGCATACTTCCAACTTCTCCCCAGGTTGGTATGTTCCACTACCTTCTTCCAACTTAGCCTGTTGGATGTGCAAATTTTGCACCATCACCCTTCTCTCCAGGGCTTCCAATTCTTCACACAGACCAACAAAGTCTATGCTATCTGCTTCCTCTTCTTCTTCTTCTTCTTTTGTAGCTTCCAGTACTGCAGTGATTTCCTTTTCAGCTTCCCGACTAAAAATTTTGAGCAACTCGGCTGAATTCTCTTCTTCTTCTCCTTGGGTAAACATCAATGTCTGCTCCATTTCTTCTTCCATGACATTTTTTGTTGGCTGTCCTTCTTTTGTTGTTGCATATGTAACACATGCTCTAGCCTCAACTGGGCTACTTGGTAGGAACACTTCTATTCCTCCAATGATCAGAATACTCTTCTGATTCTCTCCTGTTAACACTCCTTGCTGATCTGAACTCTCCTCTGAGTTCATGAGACTTTTAGACAGTCTCATCTCTTTCCCCTTGCCCACCTGGAAATTTGGGAATTTTCTGCTACCCACCTGGCAGTCTATGAGATCGTCTGATCCCATCTCATTTCCCACTTGGCAATATGAAATTTCACCACTGCTCCCCTGGCAGTATGTGAGACCTTCCACTAATCTTATTCCATTACCCACCTGGTAACTTGAAAGTCCACTTCTTACCACCTGGCAGTTTATGAGATCCTTTGTTACTCTCATACCATTGCCCACCTGGAAATATGAATTTTCGTTGTTGTCCTCCTGACAGTCTCTGATATCCTCCAATGATCTCATTCCATTGCCTACCTAGCAATATGAAAATTCATCTCTGCCCTCCTGGCAGTTTATGAGATCTGAATCTGATCCCTCTTCCTCATCACTGAGGGTTTCTCTAACTTTTGGCTCACATTTGCAAACCAGCTCTGTGTCAATAAGGTTTTCAGCATACCTCAGCCACTTCTTCAACTCTTGTTGTTGTTTCTTGGCAAAAAACTTTTGAACAAGCCATTTTTTTTTCCTTCTCAGAGGCCATTCATACATCTAATATGTCTTTGTGTTCTGTTGCACCCGCAGTGCAAGCTCTTCCATCCTCGCCCTCACCTCAGCGAGTTCTTTATCCATTTTATCTTTTCTCTGCTATTGGTGGTTCTTCTTTCCACCGTGTCCATGGCCTTTAATAGCCATCTTCCTATTCCTGTCTACCCTCCTGGCAAACTTGTTGCTGTCACTCTGCAACCGTGAGTGCTTCTAGCCTTTCCTATAGTCCTCTTGACTGTCTATTTGACTGTTGCATACCGCAACAACCTTCACCTTTTACCTGTCTCCTACAGGTTCTTCTTCATCTAGATTCCTCTTTTGCTTGAAATATATGGGAAAAATCCTGCTCTGATACCATAACTGATGCAGACCCCCAAACCTTGGGTCAAGATCTGCACAGGATCAATCTTCTTTGAATCCGCAGAACTAAAATAGTTCTTTCGGGCCCTTACTAGAACTCCACGAATCCGATCCACAGGTCCTTCACGAAAACCCCACCTGCACAACGTGCACTAGGAATGAGTATTCACCTCCACATGACTACCAGATATGACTTCCGGTCAAGCCAAGAGATGCTTTTCGCATTTCACAACTCAACGATGCAAGAGAGAGTCGAGTCTTTTGACTCTTCAGACCTCAAAACCTGAAATCGCTCCCTTAGAGGAGATCGATGGCTATGCACCTCCCTTGATCCAATGAATGTATCGTCCTTTTGGGATTTTCGCTGACCCTCAACCTTTCGAGAATTTTTTTGAACCTTGACCACTCCTTTGACTTCCGCTGCACATACCCTCTGACTGATACTTGGGGACCACCTTTCGGTGTTTCTCTCTTCGTGATTTCGGGAGTTGTGTTGACCATGAAACTCTACCTCTTGATTCCCGAAACTCCGAAACCCGATTGGGGCCCAACAACTATTTTCCCTCAACCTTTCGGGAATTTTTCCTTTCGCTCTTCAGGATTTCGCGAATCGGGAGTTTGAAACTCTTGATTCCAAAATCACAGCCTCCTCTACTTCCTGAACCCTAAAATGCCGAAATGATGAAATGGGCTCAACGATGATCAGTCCCTAACCAAATCTCGGTGCCTGTGACTGTTTCCTTCGTTACCACATCCCTACTCCAATGACATGTCACATTTCACAGCTTCGGGGTTTTCAATGCAAAGTGCCTCAGCTCCTTTTCATCGGAATTGCTGAAATGTCAAACCCCGAAATGCCAAATCCTAAAATGCCAAAATGCCGAAATTCCACTCCAAAGGGGGATCAACAACTCTTGAATGCTAAAATACACTCAACCTTAACTTCCTCATAGATCTGTGAGATCTAATGGCCTACAGTATTTCACACTTCTCCACGAAGCATCTCCACCATCTGTTTCTTCTCTTGTTACCCCTTTCGTGATTTGGGACTTGAAGCAACCAAGGATTTGGCCTGCACTCCAACCTCACAATTCCTAAATTCATGAAATGATCCAACGGCTTACATAAAGCACGATCAATGGCTCACATTGATCCTATATCCTAAGGTGATGGGTTTCTTCGTCCACTAACCACCTTGCAACTTCTGGCAATCCTATGGTCCTCGCGATTTCGTGAGTTCTCCACAGATAATTTTGATCGTCCATTCTACTTTTATGTGTGGCTTTCAGAGATTAAACTTCATGCGTCTTCACTCAATCCAACGGTTGTCGGATATCAACGCTAGATTTGATGGCCCAAATCTAATCTTCTATTCTCTCTCCTCCTGTTGTCTGGACGTGAAGCTCGATGATCCAGATCTCGTCTCTCCAGCTGATCTAACTGTAGTTGTGCTCCCTCCTAAGCTTAATAAATTCCTCCCTCCCCTTGGGATATTTTCAAGTTTTCAAAGGCCTCGACCTTTTCTCCCTTTGCGATCTCAATTCCTTTGGATATCGCCTGCGTTCTAGGAACGCTATCCCTCCTGAGCTTTGTCGATTGTGAAACCTCAAAGGGTTTATTGACCTTCTTCTCACTCTGTTCTCACTCGATACGCTAAGGCACTATCCTTCTTGAGATTTGTTTAGCCGAGCCTCTAGGGGACTCACCCTTCTATGTCCTCAAGGGAAAATCTGGTGTCCTCCTGACAACCTTCTTCTCAAGCCCTCCTTTCTGAGCTTAACAGAGTATTCAATAAATTTGTGAGTGTCTCTCCTTGACACTTCTATTTCCAATAGAACTCGAAAAGAGTCCTTATATGCACTCTATGCAACTGCTCAATTCCCTCCTGGAAGAGCTTCCACAGAATCCTCAGTGATTCAGTTTTCTCTCTAAACTTAAAATAGAATTCTTCTGTGCACTCTATGCACTTGCTCAATGCCCTCTTGGAAGAGATTCACAAAACTTCAGACATTGTATCTTCTCTTTGTGCCCTCCTCTGCACAGTTCAACCTCTAAGGTGTTCAACAACCTTAAGGTTTCTCCCTGAGTCAGTGATTCCAGTTGGTGTGTCCTTCTGACATGTCTCTGTCTGAACTCCACAGAATTCAAAAGTTCAGTCCCTGCACTGGCTTGCAAAACCCGTAGTATTTTGTCATGCAACCTCTTGCATGAAGCCTTAAAGAACCCAAACCTGAAATTGAAGAATTCACAGATAGGAAAATCTATCTATCTCCTGCAGATGGAACTTAACATACATCTACAACATGAATGAACACACAACATTCATAAAAGACACATAAACACATAGAAAACACATATGCAAGAAAAAATTCTTTGTATTAACATCAATGTCTAATTACAATGTGTTCAAGATCGGACTGCAACAGAGTCTCGGCTCCCTCTCTTTTCTCTATCTTCTCTGCCTAACTAAAAAACAAAAAAAGAAGATCTTTTTACAAAAGGGGGCTCCTCGAGCACTTCCCTCCATTCTCACCAACTCTCATTAATTTACATTCAATTACATTGAATGGCTGTCTAGTCCGAATCGGATCTAGATCTCAACCTTGCAACCATTTAAGGCAAACTTTATCTAAAGCTTGCGCACATGCATGGCTTTTGGCTCTACCAGCCTTACAACATTTAATACAATTTTCAAATTTTGAAAAACGAGAGGGCTGCACCTCTCTCCTTCCATTGAATGCACGCTTTGATGTGCTAACTAGATGGTGCGTAGCTGGATTGGAGCGATGCTCTTGCATCACTTTATTGAAACTGACATCGATGATGACGATGATGATACGAACAATCCTTACAAAGTTGAATATGGATCAGATGATACAGATGTGGACTTGGATGGAGAAGATGATCAATTACATTGAAGTGCATGAGGCATGCCTTTATATATATATAGATTTAATATTGATATAATTATTTAATTGTATTGGTATATTGTATAAATTAGTGTTTAAGTTTAATTATGTCATTTTAGAGTATGTGGGCATATGTTGTGGGATACATTTCTTAATTATAAAATAAAACACATTAATTTATTTTCTAGTACATGGATTTTGTCGGGTTTTTGGGAATTGAGTGACCTGGAGGGGGGGGGGATGAGCTTCCACCTTCATGTGGTTGACCCCATTCAATAGAGAATATTAAACAATTCTTGAAACTAAGAGAATCTCGACAAGGTTAATGCACAACTGTGCTTATTTCACCTAGTTCGTTATTATATAATATTTAATAACTCAAAAATCAGGCATGCTTGCTCATGTACTTGAAATTGATGCATAAAATAATTAATGATAGTATGGGAGGGTTTTCAGACTCAAACATGACTCACATAAACAATTTCACTATCAAACAACAATCCTATATAATAATTAATGTGAAGGGCGACAAGGCCAAATTTTTGGGTGGCATCGCCTGCTCATGTACTTGAAACTGACACATATAAATCATGACATGTGAATGGGGACAATGTTGAAATTTTTTCAATTTGTTCTTGTATGGAATGAAATTTGACATGGTTATAATAGACACATGCAATGATAGTATGGGAGGGTTTCCATACTCAAACATGATTCACACAAACAATTTCCCAATCAAACAACAAGCCTATAGAATAATTAATGTGAAGGGAGACAAGGCCAATTTTTGGGTGGCATTTCATCCTCATGTACTTGAAACATACACATTATTTAAATCATGACATGTGAATGGGGCCAACGTTGAAATTTTTCCAATTTGTGCTTGTATATTGGATTGAAATTTGACATGGTTAGACTAAACACATGCATTGACAATATGAGAGGGTTTTCAGACTCAAGCATGACTTGCAAAAAAAATTCGACAATCAAACAAGGCACACCTACTGAAGTACTTGAACTTGCTTATACGTGACATGTGAATGGGGCCAACATTGAAATAATTTCAATTTGTGCTTGTATGGACTGAAATTTGACATGGTTAGACTAGACACATGCAATGACAATATGTGAGGGTTTCCATACTCAAACATGACTCACACAAACAATTTCACAATCAAACAACAATCCTATAGAATAATTAATGTTAAGGGTGACAAGGCCATTTTTTGGGGTGACATCGCCTGCTCATGTACTTGAAACAAGCGCATATAAATTATGAGATGTGAATGGGGCCAATGTTGAATTTTTTTCAATTTGTGATTGTATGGAATGAAATTTGACATGGTTAGACTAGACACATGCAATGACAGTATGGGAGGGTTTCTAGATTCAAACATGACTCACACAAACAATTTCACATTAAAAAAACAAGGCTATAGAATAATTAATGTGAAGGGAAACAAGGCCAACTTTTTGGGTGGCATCACCTGCTCTTGTACTTGAAACTGACATATATAAATCATGACATGTAAATGGGGCCAATGTTGAAATTTTTTCAATTTGTGCTTATAAGGAATGGAATTTAACATGGTTAGAATAAACACATGTAATGACAGTATGTGAGGGTTTCCATACTCAAACATGACGCACAAAAACAATTTCACAATCAAACAAAAAATCTATAGAATAATTAATGTGAAGGGTGACAAGGCCATTTTTTTGGGTGAAATCACCTACTCATGTACTTGAAACCGATGCATATAAATCATGACATGTGAATGGAGCCAATTTTGAAAAAAAAACAATTTGTGCTTGTATGGATTGAAATTTGACATGGTTAAAATAGACGCATGCAATGCTAATGTGTGAGGGTTTCCATACTCAAACATGACTCACACAAACAATTTCACAATCAAACAATAAGCCTATAGGATAATTAATGTGAACGATGGAAAGGCCAATTTTTTGGGTGTCATCACCTGCTCATGTACTTGAAACTGACTCATATAAATCATGACATGTGAATGGGGTCAATGTTGAAATGTTTTCAATTTGTGATTGTATGGACTGGAATTTGACATGGTTAGACTATACACATGCATTGACGATATGGGAGGGATTCCAGACTCAAACATGACTCACACAAACAATTGGACAATCAAACAAGGCACACCTGCTCATGTACTTAACCCTCCATATAAGTGAAATGTGAATGGGGCCACCGTTGAAATATTTTCAATTTGTTCTTATATGGACTAAAATTTGACATGGTTAGACTAGACACATGCAATGGAAATATGCAAGGGTTTCCATACTCAAAGATGAATCACACAAACAATTTTACAATTAAACAACAAGCCTATAGAATAATTAATGTGAAGGGTGACAAGGCCAACTTTTTGAGAGGCATCGCCTGCTCATGTACTTGAAACCAATGCATATAAATGATGATATGTGAATGGGGCCAATGTTGAATTTTTTTCAATTTGTGCTTGTATGGATTGAAATTTTACATGGTTAGAATAGATGCATTCAATGATAATATGGAAGGGTTTCCATACTCAAACAAAGGGTATAAAGTACTTCAAGTTTGAACTTTACTTGATTATGAATAAATAAACTATCCTACGTTTTGGTCAATATTCGAATGGGTCAAGTCAACTTGCTTCCATATAAAAAAACAATAAATATTACAAGGATAGAGGTCCTTGGTATTTTCTTGTACAATAGTAAGTAAATACACACAAAAACAACATATATAGAACTATAACCTATAGTAATGGAATTATTGCTTGACTTCTCCAATCAATATTAGTTGAACATGCAATCTTTTCTAGGTCAATGCTATTATTGGTCGATATGAAGGAACTTATTTTTTGGGTATACAATCCAAGATTCCTTGGAAACAATCAACCAACTTCTTCATACAACCAACAATACTCAGTCTGACCAACTATATTAATGCATGGTCAAATAGTGCATCAATCGAATTCTTGTCAATCAAGACCACAGTTAATATCTAAATATGAGTGGACTATGCTATATGGTTTCTTCTAATGGATCATTCCTCCATACAATCTTGTAGCCAATAATTAGAGTGAAACAAGATTTCACTTCACATGCAAATGCAAGATTTGTGTTTTTATGGATTGAAATTTGACATGCTAAGACAACACACATGCATTGGCAGTATGGGGGGGTTTTCAGATTCAAACATGACTCAAACAAACATTTCAAAAATCAAATGTTCTTTTGTTATTCTATCAAAAGCCAAAAATAAGGCGTGCTTGGTCATGTACTTGACCTCTCTTATAAAAGACATGTGAATGGGGCCAACGTTGAAATTATTTCAATTTGTGCTTGTATGGTGTTAGTGTCCATTAATGTGTAAATAAGGTCAGAGTCTAGTCAAGTATGTTTGTTAGGGTTTTAGAGACATGCCTTGGTATTTTAAATACCAAGACGTTTCTAGTCTCAATGTGAATGTATATGTCTTCATGTGATCATTTATTAAAGCTCAGTCATTGGTCAAGTTTATTTATAGACTAAGCCTTGTAGTCACATGTGTGAGTCTTTGGTCATTTGAGAAAAATTATTTTAAAGTCATATTTTCATATTCAAGAGGTCTGAGGGGTCACACCATGCTATAAGAGAATGAGTGGTTATGTGTAAGGTTTAGTCATAAGCATTCCATTTGATCACATGCCCATAAGTTTTATTTCTATCACTAAAGGTTTAAATCGTGTCATGTGGGTCATCAAAAGAGTTTATTGGTTTCCTATGGCATGTATTAGGATCATGCTATCTCCCTTAGTTACATATACCATTGAAAATATTTTCCAACATGCAACTGTCGAGCCTAATAAACATTAGTCTCCATAAAAAAAAGAGGATAAACATGAGGGTTTCCAGACTCAAACATGAGTCACACAAACAATTCGACAATCAAATATTCTTTGGTTATTCTATCAAAATCCAACAATAAGGTGTGCCTTCTCATGTACTTGACCCCGCTTATAACTAACATGTGGATGGGGCCAACGTTGAAAGTTTTTCAATTTATTCTTGTATGGACTTAAATTTGACATGGTTAGACTAGATGCATACAATGACGGTATGGGAGGGTTTCCAGAATCAAACATGACTCACACAATCCATTCCACAATCAAGCAAAAATCCTATAGAATAATTAATGCGAATGGGGAAGACATTGAAGGTATGGGAGGGCTTGAATAGATGCATACAATGACAACCAAGCCATTAAGGCCTATGTAGAAGCTAAATCCCAAGAAACCAAGTACGCTAAATCCAAAGAAACTAAGTATGCAAACGAGTTGGTGAGGAGGAGCCCAAAAAATTATTTTCAAATAAAGCACATACATTAAATGAATTTAAAATAAAGCACAAATAAAGCACATGCATTATAGAATATGAACACACTTTAGAAACATGTACATACTAATAACATGTTTTTTTTGTTTCACATTAAAAAATATTATCTTACTAATTTTCCTATAAGTTTTTACTTCTAGATTTATTTTTTATGTTCTTTACCTAGTTAGAAAGGTCTATTTTTCCAATAAGTTTTTCTAGTATTTATCAAATTTTTAGGATAACAGGAATTCTTTAGGAACTTACATAAAATAAGATCTTATTAAAGATGTAGTGATTTTATGCACATATTCACACATTTGTGTTGAAATAAACTTAGTAAGGGTCTTTCAAACAAAAAGATTCTCACTTGGAAGAATTTTAAATACACAAATGTCTTGGATTATGAGAACATATCATTCAAGTGTAGGATATGTCATCTTCGAAGACATTTACAAGCCACTTGTTCCCATGTTCTAGTTCATCCTCGTAGGAAAAAAGGAACCAAATCAAAACCAAAAAGATGGAATTTTATAGAGGAATCAAGGTCAGATACTGACCTTGGTCAAAATTAGGTAAATCATGTCCCAAAAATTACCAATTGGGGAATCCACTCCTTTCTCAAGGGATATAGTAGAATATTTGGATACAAGACTCTCCTCCTTGAGGGAGGTCGTGATATCTAACACTCCTGTAGGTGGAACAAAAATACATCATGAAACTAATACATGCAATTCAGATAAATAACTGGTTCTTTCTAAGAACTCTAACATCCCACCTTCCAACTCACATTTAGTTATTGTGGATCCATTTTTAGAGGGGTGGAAAGAAGTTAAAATTAATAAGACGAAAAGGCAAATATAAAGGATTATTTTAACAAGGGAAATAAATGAAATGTACATTACTAATGTGACTTTAACCGTGTGGAAGTGTAGTATGCACATATACTTGATTTTAATTATATCATTATTTGAGCACTTAAAGAATGTGATTTTCATTTTATAATGGAATATAAATTGCATTAAGTTCATCTTATGAATTTTGTTGTGTTTCTATTTAAATAATTTATTATTTTTAGAATAAGAGAAAATGAATCTTTAAGCCATGATCGATATCTCAAACCACCACATAGTCCCTGTAATGGCGATAGTTGGCATCCAATCATAATAATATGGGCG
>JASDQU010735660.1:4173-15024 GCA_032191745.1 Picea mariana
TGCCAAGAAGAACCAAGAGAAACAATTCAAATATAGAATTCTTAAATCAATTTAAGATTCAAAAACCCGTGACTCTACCGTTACATCCCGAGAAGGTTAGGTGTTATTGAACGAGCTGATATACACGACTTTAGACTGGAGGAGACGCAACTTCGAGTGAGAGTCTTTCGCCACGTGATGATCGAGGCCGGAGGGTATTGGATGCGTTCCTTTTGCTTTGTGATTGGTGGGTAGTTGTAGTAGTTGGACAATTGTCGTCACATTTACATTCAGAGCAGGTTACTTAATAGATAGATTATAAGATGCAACTACCTAGCGTTTGAATGACCGTTATAACTAGCACAGCCGCTAACACGCGGCTGGTGAACGCCGAAAGAGTTACGGCGGACTGTGGATAAAAAAAACTTTCCCGTTAAAAAAATCTTAGTAAAAACGTCATGCCTATGCATGAAGAAAATTTTTCACATCTCAACCATGTAATCTCCACTGATAAAGGGATGAAGAATAATTAAAACTTGACAATCATATGATGTTATAGTAACTTTTTAATATGATTAGGTAAATGTTAAAAAACGGATACATTTATAAATACAAAGAAGTTATCAACAATAAATCTGACCCATTGATCTCATTGATTTTGGAGGACGACTAAAAATATGTCAGCATTTTCAATACATAACAATCAGATTAGAATTTAAGATTAAAAGATCATTAATTGTGCCCATCTTTCGACGTAATAAATATTCCTATGAATTAACGATAGATAAGAAGGCGAGCACAGAGCGAAGGTTCCATTCGTAAGAACTTTGCATAGTCCAATCGGTGAATAAAGGCCAAATGAAAGAGCAGAGGTTCCATTCATAGAGCGTAGCACAGTCCAATCGGTGACAGGGCCGTATGACTCGGGACCTAACTTCAATTGTGTCACTTTCTGAGACGAGGCATAATCTTGGGAATGCCTGGCATTAGTCTTCCATTCAACAAATAGACGATTTGCATCGAAGTGTCATATAGGTATCCATAGGATTTGAATCATGATCAGATTAAATCATGATCAGATTAGGATTAAACTCCATATTGATTATACAATAAAAAACAAACCCTAAGAACTAAACCTGTTCTACTAACTTAGTGTAGGATTAGGATTAAACTCCATATTGATTATACAATAAAAACTAAACCCTATATTGACTGACCGATTGTTCTACTAACTTAGACTAAGACTCTATATATGTACATTAAATTTCACTGTCCAGTTATCCTATTAGCTAAAACTTTATATATAATTAATTATAATTTCATTTTAATTTTAAATTTATCTAAAATATTAAAATAATAAAATCTTAAAAAATATTTTAAATTTTATTTTTAAAATTTAAAATAAAAATAAATTTATATAATCTAATTATATTTTAAAATATTGTATTAATTTACATTTCATAAATATAAATATATATTATTAATATTTAATAAAAAAATAAAAATTTATAAATTATATATTATCTTATGGGTAAGTGCCCATTTACAAGTTGGAGGGTTTGCAATCTCTCATACAGTTTTATCCAATTTTTTTTCTTGGATTATAACTAATTTGGAAACGTGCATAGTCATAATATATTATTGATCTTCAATTATATGGATGAGGATAAAATATTTTAATTATAAATTTGGTTATGAAATTATTGATGAAATAGCACTTTTATATTGTTGAAATTTGGTTGAATGTATTCATCATTCTTAAAAATCCTTGTTATATATAGGATATACAATTTTATTAATTTATATTTGTAATTCTAATAATTCTTTTAAAATTTAATTTAATTTTAAACAAAATTAATCCAAATATATAACAAAAATTCAAAAATTAATATCTTCAATATTATTCATTTGACTAGAAAAATTTATTGAAATATACAAACCATACCTTACTCCTCTAAATTTGAATTTGTAAATTTTTATAAAAAAATACATATTCTTAACCATATACTCAAATATAAAACTAATGTAAAAATATTTAAAAATAAAAAATCTTAAATGCAAAACCAATTAAAAAATAAAAATAAAAAAAATAATATCGTCGATTCAATCATAATCATAATCATGGGAATAGAAATCTGTGACATCTTTTAGCTTTTAAAAAAGAAACGGCAATCCGTTTCTATGGAAAGTTTCACGTAGAGATAATAAGAACCCTAAAAGGAGTGTATAAATGGCATTCCACATCTCCGATATGCTGTGGAATGACATGCTCCAGATTCTATTTCCCGTGACAATATCCCTTACAGACTCCAAGGTCCATGACAATATCCCTACAGACTCCAAGGTCCAGGGTTCTCCGCACAGTAATAAACCGGAATGTCTATTGTGTTTTGTTTCCACTACAATTGGAGCTTCTGCTTATTGAACCTTCTACAGTTCTAAGATTCATATCCTCTACAGTTCAGCAGATCTGAACAACATGGTTTCGCAAATCTTCTAAATACTTGGGTTTTGCATTCTTCAACAGGGATTTTTTTGCAGAATGATACACTTGGTTATTGTGAGGGCAGCAGGAGGGAGTTTTTGCAGCATGGTACACTTGGTTGTGGTGACGGTAGCCAGGGATTTGAAGACTTGATTATAGCAACAAGGTGTCGCATCAACTGCTTGAGGAAAACAGTGACCTAGAAAAGATTGCGTGATTTTGCACAAATCTTAGTTTGTTGCACATTCACTGTTACATGAAATGACTGGTCGAGAAAATTAATGAAATTTCACCAGTGAGCATTCGAGAATCCCTCCAAGAACTATGTTCACAGCAAGACTTGATTATATAGCAGAAAGATGTTGCCGCGTCAACTGTTTGACGAAATCTATGCCCTAGAAAAGACGAAATCAATGGGTTAGAAAAGACGTATTCTAAAAACGTTCTACCTTTTGGGTTTTTTCTTACTATACTTTTCAATCAATTGTACTGTCCGAAATTTGATTACAAACTGTTTAAATTGCATATTTAAGTTGTTAAATTGTATACTTTTTAATCAATTTTACTGAAATTTGATTAGAAATTATTGAAATTGCATATTTAAATTGTTAAATTATTGAGATTGTTTAATCATTGGAGATTTAAGTTATTGAGATTATATAATTTAAATGTTTAAGCATTTTTCAGTAACTAAATCCATTTATACATTCCAAAACAATTTAAATAATAAAAGAGACTGAATCTATTTATACATTTAAAAATCAATTTAAACAACCTAAAATTGCAATCTCACTAAAAATTTTGGTGGCTAAAAAAACCAAAAATAGAAAGTTTAGATTAAGCAGAAATCTTAGTTTGTTGCACATTTACAATTACATGAAATGACTGATACATGAAATCACTGAATTCAGTTGATGGTTGCTAAAAAGGCCAAAAGATAGAAAGTTTAGATTAAGCAGAAATCTTAGTTTGTTTCACATTTACAATTACATGAAATGACTGGTACAGAAAACTAAGGAAATTTTATCTTAAATTCACCAACAAGGATCGAAAATCCATCCAATAGCTATATTCACAGCAGGTTGGGTTCCTGGAGAAGTAATTGGTTCATTTATCCACCATTATGAAGGAGCAACAAAACCTCACGCTTGAGCAACAAAGAACAATAGATGAACAATGCACTCATATCGCAACTCTGAAAACGTTTTTTGCAGAACTCAAATCCTTCAATAGTTTGAACCCATTTTGAGATAACCGAGAGAATTCAAATGTCTCCAAGCTGATCTATCCCCAGAAAAGAGAAACACAAACACGTCTTTGCTGATGTAGAATCTATTTCAGATTTTTGGGTTTAAGTAGTGAAAGGCAACAGCAAGAAATCATCTCCACCAGTAGATTCAGTGATACAGGCTCAATTTGAAGAGAACATACAACGACAATTTAAGGCCCTTTAAGCATCACGGGTATGAAGGAACAAGATAGCCCATTTGATTCTGCAAAGGGTATAGTGAAACGAAATGAAATCCTTTGGAGAGGGCATGGTCCACCCATGATGACTCCCTCATTGTCAGGTTTTGGAACCTCTAGGACAGACTCCAGAGATCTAACAACCTTCGTTTTATTTATGTTACCAGAAACTGTCGTATTCGTATTCATAGAATATTATGATAGATGTTAAAGATCTTAAGTTTGTCCCCATTATGATGTACTCCAGAGATCTAACAACCTTCGTTTTATTTATGCTACCAGAAACTGTAGTATTCGTATTCATAAAATATTATGATAGATGTTAAAGATCTTAAGTTTGCCACCATTATGATGTTATGATAGATGTGATGGAAGAAACTTTTAATGATAGTAAAACATGTAACTTTCAATTAAACTATATGTTTTATTTTATTTATTTATTTTAATGGCAAAAAATATTGACATGATTATAATAAAATTTTAAATTAAAAAGAAATAAAAATGTAAAATTAAAGATTTTATTCATTACAACTAAGTTAAAAATGAGAAAATAAATATATTCAAACATATAACTAAAAAATTATAAAACTTTATTATGCAATTTAATACAATACAAGGTAGTTTTGTCATGAAAGTTATTGTACCTAAGAAATCATACTAAAACAATAACAAACTAGAGAGTCCAAACACTTCACTCCAACCAATATTCAAGCTTCAAGAATACAATTTAAGGTGTTCATGCAAGGAATGCAAAAATCCTTACTCAAAAAGATTTGAATCTCTTGGGGCTAAGTGAGATAGAAGAGATTATAACCTTAAGTTTATAACCTATCAAAAATTTCAATCAGACCTCAGAAATATGATTCTTGGATATGAGTATATATTTTCAAACCCATGTGAGGACTTGGACTAGAGATTTACTTAGAAGTCGTATTATTTGACCCACAACTAGTGTAAAAAAAAATAAAGACTAGAATAGAAAACTGATAAGTCCAAGCTACTAGAACATCATTGTTTTGAACTCTGCAAAACTAGCATTAATTAGCATCAAAATGAATTCAGAACTTCCAACTAAAAACAAACAAGCAACATAAGATAACTCAACTCTAATGAAACTCACCATGGAATGAAGAAATAATGATCTCACTTGAGGTTGGAGCAAACATTATCTGAAATTTTACTTCTCTATTTTTTTCATGTCTTTTTTGTCTTGCTCTCCTTATTTTTATATCTTCATAAAGTAGTTTGGGTAATTTAACTAAATATATAAATAACTTGTTTAGAAAAGATAAATAACATTATTTAGGAGAAGACACATTTATTTATGATAAGTGTAATAAATATTTAAATAATAGGTGGGTTCCCACTAGGTGTTGGTTCCTTTATTTTCAAAATCTTCCTTGTAACTCCAAAAAGGATTCAACAATAGAATTATATCAGCATCATGAAATATATAAAAAAAATGATGACTCATCCAAAATATACCAAATCAACAAATACTTGTATCTCCCAAAATATTAAAATGATATGATATTTAAAATTTTCAAAATAAGATCATATGCTTGTTGTTTGTCTGAAATGTATAAGTGTCTAAATAGTAATTCCGTAACAATAATTAAAATAAATGAGGGTATTTCATTTTGAAGAACTCCTCTCTTTCCTTTCTTCCTTCTGAGAATGAGAAAGTCTTTGCAGTAAAAAAATTTCTCATACAATTTTACTATTTCGGGGAGGAGGATTGATATGCTTCTGAGCTAGGAGAGGTAGCAAGATTCTTTCCCTCGTCGATCAAGAGGTCACTGAGAAGAAACTTGTAATTTCTTGGAGGTGAATGGGCCATGGAGGAAGAAGATACAATATGAGGTACTAAATGCAAAGGAGGGGGAGTAGGAAGAGGATTTTCAGGCCATTGAGAAATACCAGAGGGAGGATTTCGAGGGTTTTTATCCCAACCATTATTGACCAACTGAACATGGGGCTCAGGAAAATATTCAATGCTAGGATGAGGTTGCAGGGAAGCACCAGAAATTGCTGAAGGTTGAGGAAATGTTGGCTTCCCACCTAGGTTCAAAGAGCCATTTTGTACTAGTTGGTTAAATTCTTCATAATCAATATCAAAGTGTATGGAAAACCTCATTCTCATGTGTATCCCTTTTTTCCAAAACACATAAATGGAAATCTTCCCCTTATTCCTCTATTTACACCTTTGTTACTCCCTCGGCTAAAAAATATTATCTAATTTCCATAATAGTTCCAATCAGTGCAAAACACTTAAAGTAAAATACAAGACATGACATTGTAAGCATCTATCACAACTTTGTTAAATACGATTTAGTTATGGCTCTAAGAATAGCACAGTAATTCAAGAATACAAAGGAGAAATGAGTAGGAATAATATAAATAGGGAAGAAAATCCATAACTAGTTAGACATCCTTCTCATCATTTCAATTTTAAAAAATATGAACTGTATACTTCTTGTAAAATTCTCTTCATATGGATAGTATACATATGTTTTGAATAAGGAGATGTATGTAAATGAATACATATATGATAGGGGTAAATAATAAAGGGAGTATACTTTGTGTAAAGTGAACAAAATTCAATATTTAAACACATTCATTCCTTTACACTTTCTCCATTACAAAATTAGAATACAATTTACATACAACTCTTTAAGAAAATTCCCAAGTTACTCCTCAAGTCAGTCATTATGCTTCAAAATCCAATGTCTTCACTAGAACATATACTAATATTTGTAAGTATTTATAACAAATAAATTAACATGCTCACTCAACAAAAAACCAAGTTGTCCATTCATTTTTAAGGAGCCTAAGCGAAATATGAAATCCGTAGATATGTATTTGTAGTAGTGCCAATCAAATCATTTTTTGTTAGGGACCTAAACCCTTAACTTATCATGTAGGTAGAATAATATATTTCCATGTAATATAGGTTGATACTAGTTAATAAGGCCTATTTAATAAATATGAACAAGTCAATGTAAGAAAACCTAATATAAGCTTCCTCTTGTAGACAGATCTTCCTCTAGAATGTTCTTTAGAAGATAGAATTAGTATAAATAAGAGTATAAGGTATGAGAGAGACTTGTCTCGAGAATTATTGTAATAGAGATCTGCTCTGTTGGAGGTTTCCCCCTCAAAGAGGAAAGTGAACATTGTTCCCTATAAATAAAGGTATTAGTTTTGTGTTGTGGTTCCATATATTCCTCTATTGTGCTGCTATATTTCTGTTGTCTGTTGTTATTTCGTTGGTATTCATTGCAATATTTCTATTTTATGCTATTATAATATATATGGTGCCTAACTAGTGGGATCACAACACTTTCCTCTGTAGGATTTGTGGGTTAATTTTTTTTCCAGCGTAGAGACGTGTTCCATCGTCTTTAAGCTACAAATATTTTTCGTTCAGCGCCTACATACGCGGTTGGGGAAGTATACACGCAAGAAATACAAGAGGTACTTAAGCTCACATTGTTGGACACCCTTGTAACCCCTGTTGGTATTATATCGGGAGACCCCTAACTATCTTGAAACTAGCCATGGATCAACTGATCACCACCTGAATGTTATAGTGACACCGAAAACAACACTTGGGAAGATACTCTCTAGTACCTGGGTAATCGGGTAGTATGACTAAGGGTATAGTTTAGCCTCCTTAGTTAGTGCCCTGAGATATTGGGCCGAGTACTACTGTTGTGTAATATCCCCTGGTAGTAGCCCAGTTATATTATGAATTGTAATCATGTTTTGTAAGCTGGTAAGCCGAGTATTGATAAGCTGGTGGGCTTATGTGTTTATTACGCCGGAGAGCCTAAGTGTTAAAGCGAGGAGCCTGATTTTGTATATGTAATTATGTAGATCATTAATATAATATATAAAACATCGCTGTGTGCCGACCGACCACGAAGAAAGAGTGATGGGGGACTAAGCTTCCACAAGGCTGGGTAAGGGAGAGAGGGCTGGAAGGTTGGAAGAGGGGCTAAGCTTGAGGGCTTAAGTCCTTGAATAATAATTTATTATTATTCCAAAGATGTGGGACAACATGTTTTTATACTAAGTCATGGGAGAGGCAACACATGCAGCTCCAACGTGTGCAAAAGGGAACACATACTCGATGGAGTGCATGTCGCTTCATGGGTGACATGTGTCGGTCTAGGCACAAGTAATTTAACCCAAGAATTGAGACGTGATGGGGGTTCATTCTACTAGTTTCCCGATCTGCTGTCTGAACCGTGTTACCTCTGCGTCTGATATCGGTATGCATATCTCATGCAGCTCTGAAACTCGAAACCGTGAGGCCAACACATGATGTTTTCCCTGAGAAGGCGACACATCCTCAGTCTGTACCGTTTTACCTCTGTGTTGGACCTCTGCATAACCACACACATCTAAGAAACCAGTCGGGAGGGAAAGACATACCTGTGTGTCCTGTGAACTCAGGTTTATCCACACTGCAAATCTAAGTTCCTGCTTAATTGTCTGGGTTGCTGTCGTCTGTAAAACCTAAGCATACCCTAATTGTCTATGTCATCTGTGTTATCACTGTGGGCTAATGTGGCCACACAGTCCCTTGGCTGAGTGTGATTTGTTACCGACATTTGTTCTTTGTTGAACCATTATGTTGTCCTCCTTGTTTTGGAATGGAAATGAAGAAGCAGGTTGTTAGGCCTGTTTGCAACACTCTCTCCAGGTGAGAGAGGTGGTTGTGGTTGAAGAAGTAGGTTGTCAGGCCTGTGAGTGACTCTCTCCAGGTGAGAGAGAGCGCAGAGGAAGCAAGAACTCCTGGAAGGGGTCCTGTAGCTGCCACAGAGCTTGGAGAATTCCGGTCCGGCTTGTTGCTGAAGCCCAAGGCAAGGAAGATTTAGCAGCCGAAGGACTGTCTTGGTGACAATGAAAGTGTATACTCCTAGGGTGGGACAGACATGTGAGGAATGAGAGTCTGTAAGCAGTGGACATAAGTGGCTCCTGGGAGAGAATCCTTCCTCATAAACTATGTTTCTTCCGTTGACCTTGCCTAGCCTAGAATTCCCTTGCCCGGTGGAGCTTAGTCCCAGCTCGGGGGTGACCTACTGCTCAGAGTGATGAGCAACGCGGTCTAATGCTGGGAAGAGGTTCGTAAAAGGTCTGGACACAGTTGGTGGTGTTACGCCAATTTAAAAGATAAGTACTAATTCTATACTTAATTTATATGTGATGCATGTTAATTCCATTGCAAGTTTGAATTGCTGATAATTCTGTTTAAGTCTGTATGACAACAGTAAATCCATGTTAAATATGTTCTCTTGTATAATGTTCCAATCACTGATGTTGTTGTTGGATGTGCTTTTCAGCTCACCAACTTGTCATCTTTTGCCTTACCCCATAGTACAATATATAGTCCTGATATTACTAGAATTGCTCCCAACAAATTGCAAAATAAGCAAAAGCTATTAATAAAGCGGCTGAACGCAATAACTTGGAGATGATATGTCTCAAGTGTGAAGAGAGGTCTGACCTTCCCAGATAATATTTCACGTGTAGAATTAGCTGTTCCAGTACTGCAACAATTATTGTTGAAGTTGGATTGAACATTGCAGCAAAAATAGGTCCCTTTAAATGGATACAATAAGTTTGTACAAAGAACGCAAATGCAAAACATAATACTCCCTGCATATTATTGGCCAATATGATCAATAGCCATGTGAAGAAACAATGTAGCTGTCATTAGGTACTATTGATTAATTAAATTATATTAAGAAAAAATGTCATTAGGTACAATTGAGTAACTAAATTATGTTAAGAAAACCTAACAGAAAAACACATTATTAAAACAAAGATGCGATGCTGACAGAGTAGACGATCCTTGAGACGCTGAATATCCCACCTTAGCGGCTTTGGCTCAAAAAATAAAGCCACCTAAGTGCACTGTACAGTTCCTTGCAGCATCATGATAGCTGTTAATGAAATTTCAGCTGGATATTTCTTAACAACTGGACCCTGTATTCAAAACATGAACACCCCAAAATATACACATATGTGATGTTGCCAATATCAAAAAGATGGTTGCCCTTTTGTGAGTAAAATAGAAGAGGATTATAGGCACCTGAAAGGTAAGCCATCCAGACCAAAATAAGCAGCTGGCAAACAACATCAAGGCCCCCAGCAGCCATGTGTCATGAATAACCCCATTAAGCCTAATGAGAACAGGACCCTTGTAGAAGGTCATAATCATTGCACCAACCACACAAATAATGGTACCTGCAACTTTGGCTTGGTCATATTTACTCCTAATATCAACTTTCTCCAGTCTGCACAACCCATAATAATCAAAACCAGACTCCATTGCATTGGATTCATTATTTTAATCTTTAATCGTCTGGACTGTTTTCATATGTGCAGAAAAAATTCCTGGAGAGGCCATGGCTAATTCTTTTCCCAGTATCCAAAATTGAGATGCATATCAAAACAAGAGTACCTAAAAGCTGTGGCCATCGCAAATGTGACAACAGGGACGAGTTTTGACGTTGAAGAAGCAAATGTGGCGGAAGTGTATTCCAGGCCCGCAAAGTAGAAATTCTGAAATAGAGTGGTCCTGCAATTGTGTTTTTAACAATGGGTATCCCATGATTAGTCAAATAATAAAGCAGCAGAGTTTGCTGCAGTTGTAGAGGATTTCACCACCTACTTACCCACAGAGTGCAAGCACAAAAATCTGCCAGAAAATGGCACAGGTCATTGCCGGCCGTTGGTTTCTGCAAAAGGAGAGATGGCTAATGTAGCAACAGCCAGCGTGTAAGCTACGAAGATAAAATGGTTCATTCCTTCATCCAGAGCAACTCTGGTAATGATATTCATGCCTGCAAGACAGACTTGAACTGCAATCAAAGCTACATGGGGTTTGAAGGAGCCCAACCAGCTAG
>JASDQU010735660.1:21422-43252 GCA_032191745.1 Picea mariana
GGCAACTCAAACACAGTTGCGCGACAATAGATCTTGTCTGTTTTAATTTGTTTATGTTTCTATCCCCAAGGGTTAGGTATTCAAGGGTTCTACAAACAAGGGTTTGCCCTGTGCTATAGCTCTCTGATATACGTGCGGGGTCCAATGGTAGTACTCGGTCGAATATCTCAGGGCACTAACTAAGGAGGCTAGACCGTTCTCTTAGCCGTACTACCTGACTACCTAGGTACTAGAGACTGTCTTCCCGAGTGATGTTATCGATGGCACTATAGTAGTCAGGTGACCGATCGATTTATCTAAAGAGGGCTTCAGGTAATCTAGGTCGATCCATACACAGGTGTTGTCTGATGTGCTACCACTCGAATGGGTACCAACATGGGTTACAAGGGTGTCCAAGAGATGTGCGCTTAAGTACCACTTGTATTTCCTACGTGTATGAATCCCTTAACCACGGGTTTATGCGCGTAATGACAGATCTTTGTGGCTTAAAGATGCTGGAATACGTCTACCCTGAAAAAAATTTAACCCACAATTTCTGCCAAGGAAAGTGCTCTGATACCACTTGTAATATACCAAATATTAAAAGTATGCGGAACAAAAATAAAATGCTAGAAATGGCAGAATAACAACAATATAACCAGAACAATCACCACAATAACACTGAAATGATATAAGAATAACAACATAAATAACACTTTGATTTTGAGAGCAATGTTCACGGGCCTCTTCGAGGGGGCAACCTCTAGTTGAGTAGAGCTCTATTACAATAATATCCAAGATAGGGTTCTCATACCCTCGACTCCTATTTATACTAAATATGTCTATCAAAAGAAGCATCTAGAGGAAGATCCTTCTAGAAGCGGAAGCTTCTATTAGGTCTTCTTACATTCGACTTATTCTATTTTATTGCAAGGCCTTACTAATATTGACCTTTATTACATCCGACTATATTGTTCTACCTATGTGTGGGTTAGGACCCTAACACTAGCGTTTGAATGACCGTTATAATAATTTTTCCTATGAATTCGCGGTCGATCCAAAGGGGAGAACAGAGCGAAGGTTCCATTCGTTAGAATGTAGCATAGTCCAATTAGTGAATAAAGGCCAAATGAAAGAGCGGAGGTTCCATTCATCAGAGCGTAGCACAGTCCAATCGGTGATAGGGCCGTATGACTCTGGACCTAACTTCAATTGTGTCACCTTTTGAGACGAGGCATAATCTCGAGAAAGCTTGGCATTAGTCTTCCATTCTACAAATAGACAATTTGCATCGAAGTGCCATATAAATATCCATAGGATTTGAATCACGATCACATTAGGATTAAACTCCATACTGATTATAGAATAAAAACTAAACCCTAAACCCTATATTATTCTTCTACTAACTTGAACTAAGATTATGATTAAACTCCATATTAATTATACAATAAAAACTAAACCCTAAACCCTATATTGATCGATTGTTCTACTAACTTAGATTAAGACTTTATATATGTACACTAAAATTCACTGTCAAATTATACTATTAGCTAAAACTCTATATATAATTAATTAAAATTTCATTTTAATTTTAAATTTTTCCAAAATATTAAAAATATAAAATCATAAAAAATATTTTTAAAATTTAAAATAAAATAAATTTCTTAGATTAAGACTTTATATATGTACACTAAAATTCACTGTCGAATTATACTATTAGCTAAAACTCTATATATAATTAATTAAAATTTCATTTTAATTTAAAATTTTTCCAAAATATTAAAAATATAAAATCATAAAAAATATTTTTAAAATTTAAAATAAAATAAATTTATATAATATAATTATATTATAAAATATTATATTAATTTACATTTCATAAATATAAATATATATTATTAGTATTTAATAATAATAATTTTTTTATTTTTATATATTATTAGTTTTGTATAAGGGGTGGAGTGCCCATTTTTCAAATTAGAGGATTTGCAATCTCTCATACAATTTTATCAAAAAAAATTTATTAGATTATAACTAACTTGAAAACGTGCATACTTAGAATATATTAGTGATCTTCAATTATATGGATGAGTATAAATCTCTATAAGATAATTATAGGATCATCACTCGAGCATATAAAGACTACGAAGTTAGTATTATAGTATGATTAAAATCAATATATAATGTTAATGTAACCAACTGATCAAAAAGGTATATTTTACAAATTTATGATAAGAAAAGTTTAAATATTTTATTTTTTAGATTTTTTAATTATAAATTTGGTTATGAAATTATTAGTGAAATTGTAATTTTATATTATTAAAATTTGGTTGAATGCATTTATCATTCTTAAAAATCCTTGTTATATAAGATATATTAATTTATATCTGCAATTTCAATAATTTTTTCAAAATTTAATCTAATTTTAAACAAAACTAACCCAAACATACTATCTATTTGACTGGTAAAATTTAAAGAGATATACATACCATACTTATCCCCTCTGAATTAACCTATAACTTCTTGTAAAAGTTGTTAACCATATACTCAAATACAAAACTAATCCAAAAATATTTAAAAAATAAAAAATCTTAAATGCAAAACCAAGGATTTGAAGACGGTAGACAGGGATTTGAAGACTTGATTATAGCAACAAGGTGTCGCATCGATTGCTTGAGGAAAACAGTGACCTAGAAAATATTGCGTGATTTTGCACAAATCTTAGTTTGTTGCACATTCACTGTTACATGAAATGACTGGTCGAGAAAATTAATGATATTTCACCAGTGAGCATCGAGAATCCCTCCAAGAACTATGTTCACAGCAAGACTTGATTATATAGCAGCAAGGTGTTGCCGCGCCAACTGTTTGATGAAATCGATGCCCTAGAAAAGACGAAAATCAATGGTTTAGAAAATACTTATTCTAAAAATGTTCTACCTTTTGGATTTTTTCTTTTTATACTTTTCAATTAATTTTGTAATGTCCGAAATTTGATCAGAAATTGCTGAAATTGCATATTTAAGTTGTTAAATTGTTGAGACTGTCTAATCATTGCAGATTTAAATTATTAAGATTGTATAATTCAAATGTTTCAAAGGTTTTTCAGTAACTGAATCCATTTATACATTTGAAAACAATTTAAATAATAAAAGAGATTGAATATATTTATACATTCAAAAATCAATTTAAACAACCTAAAATTACAGTCTCACTATTAATTTTAATGGCTAAAAAGACCAAAAGATAAAAATTTAGATTAAGCAGAAATCTTAATTTGTTGCACATTTACAATTACATGAAATGACTGAATTCAGGTGATGGTTGCTAAAAAGACCAAAAGATAGAAAGTTTAGATTAAGAAGAAATTTTAGTTTGTTGCACATTTACAATTACTTGAAATTACTTGAAATGACTGGTACAGAAAACTAAGGAAATTTTATCTTAAATTCACCAACAAGGATTGAAAATCCATCCAATAGCTATATTCACAGCAGGTTGGGTTCCTGGAGAAGTAATTGGTTCATTTATCCACCATTATGAAGAAGCAACAAAGAACAATAGATGAACAATGCACTCATATCGCAACTCTGAAACTGAAAACGAACTTTGCAGAACTCAAATCCTTCAATAGTTTGAACCCGTTTTGAGATAACCGAGACAATTCAAATGTCTCCAAGCTGATCTATCCCCAGAAAAGAGAAACACAAACACGTCTTTGCTGATGTAGAATCTATTTCAGATTTTTGGGTTCAAGTAGTGAAAGACAACAGCAAGAAATCATCTCCACCAGTAGATTCAGTGATACAGGCTCAATTTGAAGAGGACATACAACAACAATTTAAGAACTCAAGTGTCTAAATAGTAATGTCATAACACAAATTAAAATAAATGAGGATATTTCGTTTTGAAGAACTTTTCTCTTTTCTTTCTTCCTTCTGATACATCTGGTCCGAGAATGAGAAAGTAAGTTTTTATAGTAAGATTTTTTTTCATACAATTTTACTATTTCGGGGTGCATATCACTGAAATTAATCTCCTTCCTGCAACCATTACATTTTGTTGATTATTGTTTGGAATGTATAGAGGAGGATTGAGATGCTTCTGAGCTAGGAGAGGTAGCAATATTCTTTCCCTTGTCAATCAAGGGGTCATTGAGAGGCAACTTGTAATTTCTTGGAGGTGAATGGGACATGGAGGAAGAAGATACAACATGAGGTATTAAATGCAAAGGAGGGGGAGGAGAAAGAGGATTTTCAGGCCATTGAGAAATACCAAAGGGACTATTTGCAAGGTTTTTATCCCAACCATTATTGACCAGCTGAACATGGAGTTCATGAAAATATTCAATGCTAGGATGAAGTTACAGGGAAGCACTAAAAGGAGCTGAAGGTTGAGACAATGTTGGCTTCCCACCAAGGTTCAAAGAGCCATTTTGTACTAGTTGGTTAAAATACATTTGGAAATCTTCCCCTTCTGCCTTTATTTACATCTCTATTACTCCCTCAACTGAAAAAGCTTATCTAATTGCCATAATAATTCCAGCTAGTGCAAAATACTTAAAGTAAAATATAGTAAATGACATTGTAAACATCTATCACAACTTTGTTAAATACGATTTAGTTATGGCTCTAAAAATAACACAGTTATTCAAGAATGCAAGGGAAAAATGTGTAGGAATAATGTAAACAGGGAAGGAAATCCATAACTAGATAGACATCCTTCTCATCATTTCAATTTTAAAAAATTTGAATTGAATACTTCTTTTAAAATTCTCTTCATATGGATAGTCTACATCTGTTTTGAACAAGGAGATGTATGTAAATGAATACATATATGATAGGGATAAATAATAAATTTAAACACAGTCATTCCTTTATACATTCTCCATTACAAAATTATGTGTTATATAATATAACACATAGTATGTGTTATATAATATAACACATAGTATGTGTTATATAATATAACACATACTATGTGTTATATTATAAAAATAACACAGTTATTCAAGAATGCAAGGGAAAAATGTGTAGGAATAATGTAAACAGGGAAGGAAATCCATAACTAGATAGACATCCTTCTCATCATTTCAATTTTAAAAAATTTGAATTGAATACTTCTTTTAAAATTCTCTTCATATGGATAGTCTACATCTKTTTTGAACAAGGAGATGTATGTAAATGAATACATATATGATAGGGATAAATAATAAATTTAAACACAGTCATTCCTTTATACATTCTCCATTACAAAATTATGTGTTATATTATATAACACATACTATGTGTTATATTATATAACACATACTATGTGTTATATCCTTCTCATCATTTCAATTTTAAAAAATTTGAATTGAATACTTCTTTTAAAATTCTCTTCATATGGATAGTCTACATCTGTTTTGAACAAGGAGATGTATGTAAATGAATACATATATGATAGGGGTAAATAATAAATTTAAACACAGTCATTTCTTTATACATTCTCCATTACAAAATTAGAATACAATCGACATGCAACTCTTTAATAAAATTCCCAAGTTACTCCTCAAGTCACTCATTATGATTCAAAATCCAATGTCTTCACTAGAGAATATACTAATATTTGTAAGTGTTTATAAAAACCAAATTAACATGCTCACTCAACAAAAAACTAAGTTGTCCATTCATTTTCAAGGATCCTAAGTGAAATATCAAATCCGTAGATATGTATTTGCAATAGTTCCAATCAAATCATTTTTTTGTTAGGGACCTAAACCCCTATCTTCTCATGTATGTAGAATAGTATATTTCCATGTAATACAGGCCGATACTAGTTAAAAAAGGCCTATTTAATAAATATGAACAAGTCAATGTGAGAACACCTAATAGAAGCTTTCGCTTCTAGAAAGATCTTCCTCTAGAATGTTCTTTAGAAGATAGAATTAGTATAAATAAGAGTATAAGGTATGAGAGGGACTTGTATTGAGAATTATTGTAATAGATATCTGCTTTGTTGGAGGTTTCCCCCTCGAAGAGGCAAGTGAACATTGTTCCCTATCAATAAAGGTATTAGTTTTGTGTTGTGGTTCCATATATTCTTCTATTCCATTGTTATATTTATGTTCTCTGTTGTTATTCTGCTGGTATTCACTACAATATTTCTATTTTATGCTATTATAATAGATCTGGTGCCTAATAAGTGGTATCATAGCACTTTCATTGGCATGATTTATGGGTTAATTTTTTTTCCAGGGTAGAGACATGTTCTCACGTCTTTAAGCTACAAAGATTTGTCATTCAGCGCATATATCCGCAGTTGGGGAAGCATACATGCAATAAATACAAGAGGTACTTAAGCTCACATTGTTGGACACCCTTGTAACTCCTGTTGGTACCCCTTTGAGTGGTAGCGTATCAGACATCACCTGTATACGGACTTGTGCTTCCACGTACCTCTAGTATATCGTGAGACCCTAACTATCCTGAAACCAACCATATATCAACTGATCGACCTTCTGAATGCTATGGTGTCACCGAGAACAACACTCAGGAAGATACTCTCTAGTACCTGGGTAATCGGGTAGTACAACTAAGGGTACGGTCTAGCCTCCTTAGTTAGTGCCTTTAGATATTGGTCCGAGTACAAATGTTGGAACCCACACATATATCAAAGAGTTATAGCATAGGGAAAACCCTTGTTTGTAGGAACCCTGAAAACCCCAACCCTTGGGAAGGAAAAATAATAGAAAAGGGACATAAAAGATCTATTTCCATGCAACTTTTCCTTAGACATTTTGGTTGCAAAAATACAAATAGAAAAGGAACAGAGAAGATCTATTTCCCTACAACCTTTCCTCTTGCATTCGGGTTGCGAAAATTACTATACATTTATTTAATTTTTTTCTATTAATAATTTGGGCATTTCGATACTATGATATTATTCATATCTGCATAAAACCCTAGTGAAGTAAGAAAAAAAAAAAAGAGAAAAAGAAAATGAAAGAAGAGAGTAAAAAAAGAGTATGGGACCTGCCAGTACCCTTATTTGAGACATATCTCATTGGATTCCCCTTTTCTCCTGGATCATTGTGACACCTATAATTTTTAACTTTTTGTTTTACCTCCCTGAACCCTTATTTTAGACCTATCTCGTTGGATTCCCCTTTTTTATTTGCTCGTTGTGATACCTGTCATTTTTAACCTTTTTTTTTTTTACCTTCCTGCACACTTATTTGAGACCTATCTCATTGGATTCCTCTTTTCACACTGAACACACTTATATATATCATTTTCACTCTTTTTTCCATGGTCCCACTTCCCCTCTGTTAGGGTCCTAACCCACACATAGGTAGAACAATATATTCGAATGTAATAAAGGTCAATATTAATAAGGCCTTGCAATAAAATAGAATAAGTCGAATGTAAGAAGACCTAATAGAAGCTTCCGCTTCTAGAAGGATCTTCCTCTAGATGCTTCTTTTGATAGACATATTTAGTATAAATAGGAGTCGAGGCTATGAGAACCCTAGCTTGGAGATTATTGTAATAGAGGTTGCCCCCTCGAAGAGGCCCATGAACATTGCTCTCAGAATCAAAGTACTATTTCTGTTGTTATTCTTATATCATTTCAGTGTTATTGTGGTGATTATTCTGGTTATATTGYTCTTATTCTACCATTTCTAGCATTTTATTTATGTTCTGCATACTTTTTATATATGGTATATTACAAGTGGTATTAAAGCACTTTCCTTGGCAGAAATTGTGGGTAATTTTTTTTCAGGGTAGAGACATATTCCAACATATTTAAGCCACATAGATCTGTTGTTACACGCATAAACCCGCAGTTGAGGGATTCATACACGCAGGAAATACAAGTGGTTCTCAAGCACACATCTGTTGGCCACCCTTGTAACCCCTATTGGTACCCCTTCGAGTGGTAGCGCATCAGACAACACCTGTGTACGGATCGACCTAGATTTCCTGAAGCCCTCTTTAGATAAACTGATCAGCTGCCTAACTGCTATTGTGCCACCGAGAACAACACTAGGGAAGATACTCTCTAGTACCTGCATAGTTGGGTAGTACGGCTAAGGGTGCGGTCTATCCTCCTTAGTTAGTGACCTGAGATATTCAGCCGAGTACTACTGTTGGACCCCACATGTATATCAGAGAGCTATAGCACAGGGAAAACCCTTGTCTGTAGAACCCTTGAATACCTAATCCTTGGGGACTGAGACATAAACAAATTAAAACAGAAAAGATCTATTGCCACGCCATTGTGTTCGGGTTGCCAAGTAAATACACATTTATTTTTGGTTAAGCATTTGGGCATTTCCTTTCTGCAGTATTCTTCAAATCGGAGTATAACTCCGTAGGTGTTAAAAAAAAAAAAAATTATGGAAATTTTTTCACCATTATTTGAGACCTATTCTATTGGATTCATCTCTTCGCCCTTATCACTTTCATCCATATCATTTTTCGGAAAATTTTTTGACCTCGACCCCCCTTTTCAGTTCCCCCATCCTCATGATCCATACCCGTAGCCAAGACTTGGAAGCTCACTTCACCACCTTGCAATCTGGTCTCATCGAGACCCAACAGAAAGTAAAACAACTCAGTGCCAATGTTGCCGCCATCAATACAACCATGCAGTCCTCAATGGAGGAAATGAAACAAGACCTCACCACCCAGCTTGAATCTGTCTTTTCGGCACTCTGCACCAAACTGCATATCCCTACATATAACCCTTCCTCTTCCTCACCTCCACATACTAAAGGTGACCATTCCTCTCATTCCCATAACTTTCAGAACCATCACTTTCAACGTGACCTACGCCTTCCAAGGGTGGATGTGACCAAATTTGATGGCTCAGACCCCACTAGTTGGGTAACCCAAATGGAACATTATTTCTCTTTATACAACATTACAGATGACTTGGCCAAACTCTGGTATGGTGTTCTCCATCTAGATCAAGAATGTTGGCAATGGTGGCAATGGAGATAAACTTCTCGTCAAGGGTATATTGCTTGGACACACTTTGTGGCAGAGCTTTATGAATGCTTTGACAATGACACCAATCATTTGGGCCGTTTGACAAAGTTGAAACAATCAGGAACAGTAGAAGACTTTATAGCTGCCTTTGAGTGCATGGCTTTTCGAAAATAGGGCATGTCTGATGCCTTTTTTCGAGAATGTTTTATCAGTGGCCTCAAGGATGAGATTCAGGCCCATGTCCTCATGGCTCGGCCTCAGAGTTGGGTGGAGGATACTAAAAGAGCTAAAGAAGCACAACAGGTTATATCTTCTCAAAACTGGAAACCCTCCTTTATCCCTCACCCTAAACCAGTAAATCCCACTACTCCCTTCGCTCCACTAAAGATCCAAAAATTGACCAGGGATGAAATGGATGAACGCCAACTCAAAGGGCTTTGTTAGAATTGTGATGACAAATATTTTTCGGGCCACAAGTGTAAGGAACAAAATCTCTTTATGTCCATCTCCGATGATATTTCGGAATAGGATATTGAAACTCCCCTTGTGTTGGTGTCACCTGAAACGCTAGACATAACCCCTCCCAAAGTAGAACCGGTCATTTCCCTCAATGCTCTCACTGGCTTCTCCGCTCCCCAAACCCTCAAGCTAATCGGTTACATCAAGCATCAGAAGGTCATCATTCTGGTTGATAGTGGAAGCACCTATAATTTTATTCATCACCGCATTGCCCAGTAAACTCATTGCTACATCCATGCGTCAATAATTTCCAATGGTGGCTCCATGAAATGTACATGGCGTTGTGAAAATGTGCATCTCCAAATTGGTGACTACCACCTGAAATATCATATGTTTTCTATAAACATGGGCGGGTGTGACATTGTGTTGGGTGTAGACTGGTTAAGGACTTTGGGTCCCATTCTCATGTATTTTAAGGAATTAACCATGCAATTTGACTAGGAAGGCCACCAATATAAGTTCCAAGGCATCACCGCCAGTTCACCTGAGATCATTAGTTCCCATCGCATGGAAAAACTTCTCAAAAAGGGTCATTCTGGTGTTATTTCTCATCTCCATGCCATCCACGCAACAAAAACACCCTCGGTGCCGCAAGACCTCCAAGCCATCATTTCTAAACATCAAGTGGTCTTTTCCACTCCCCAAGGACTCCCTCCTTCACGTGGTGTTCATGATCATTCCATTCCCCTTGTACCCAGAATCCTTCCTCCCAATATCCGTCTGTATTGTCACCCCTTTTGCCAAAAAAATGAAATTGAGAAAATGGTCTAGGAACTCCTTAATGCAGGCGTTGTTTGCCCTAGTACGAGCCCCTACTCTTCTCCTGTGGTCATGGTCCTGAAGAAAGAAGGTTCTTGGCGAATGTGTCCTGACTTCTGTGCCCTCAATAAACTTCCTGGCTATTTTGCATGTCATTGATCTGTGGCGCCCTTATCTATTGGGGCAACGCTTCCAAATTAAGACAAACCATCAAAGCCTCAAGTATTTTTTGGAACAATGCATTTCCTCCTCGGAGCAACAAAAATGGGTAATTAAGCTATTTGGCTATGATTATGATATCTTACAAGAAAGTCAAAGAAAATGTGGTTGTGGATGCACTTTCCCACAAATATGAAGATGAAGGATCCCTTTTTTCTMTTTCCTTCATTGTACCAGATTGGCTCCAAGATGTTCGCCAGGAATGGCTACAAGATCCCAAAATTTCGCAGCTGATCCAAAAATTGCAGTCCAGTGCGCCAGCTCCCCCAGGGTACTCTTGGCTCCATGATGAGCTTCGATACAAAGGCTGTTTGTATTTAAGTAAACAATCAAAGCTTAAATCCACGGTACTTTCTGAGCTTCATGCTACACCGACACCGGGGCACTTCGGGTTCACCAAAACCTATGACAGGGTCAAACGTTCTTTTTTCTGGGATGGTATGAAACAAGACATTTGTAATTTTGTGGTCGAATGTGACGTGTGTCAACACAACAAGGGAGAAATAGTAAAATCTTCGAGCACACTACAACCACTCTCGACTCCACCTGCTATTTGGAAGGACATCTCTATGGATTTTATTACAGGCTTACCCAAATTGGGAAATAAATCAGTCATCATGGTGGTTGTTGATCGCCTTTCCAAGTATGCTCATTTAGACACTCTTCAACACCTATTTATAGTATCCACAGTGGCTCAACTTTTCATGGATCAGGTCTTCAAGATCCA
Source organism: Picea mariana (assembly GCA_032191745.1). Classification (NCBI taxonomy): domain Eukaryota; kingdom Viridiplantae; phylum Streptophyta; class Pinopsida; order Pinales; family Pinaceae; genus Picea; species Picea mariana. Next base: position 32,601 of record JASDQU010735660.1, read on the forward strand.
TGGCATGCCACACTCTATTGTTTCTGATCGTGACCCCACTTTCACAAGCAATTTTTGGCAAGAACTGTTCAAGCTACAAGGCACCTAATTTCATCTCAGTAAAACTTATCATCCCAGACTGATGGTCAAACAAAAGTTATAAAAAAGTGTTTGGAAACATATTTGAGTTGTTTTGCCTCGGAAAAGCAAAATCAATGGGCTCAATGGTTACCCCTAGCTGAATGGTGGTACAACACTTCATACCATACAACTACACGCATGACTCCTTTTGAAGTAGTATATGGACAGAAGCCACCTTCAGTTCTCTTATACTTACCTGGTGTCTTGAAGGTCCAGGTGGTTGACCAAACACTAACAGTTCGAGAGGCTATTCTCCGTACCCTCAAAGAGAATTTGGTCATGGCACAAAATCACATGAAGCAACAAGTAGATCAAGGTCACTCTGAACGTCAATTTGAAGAAGGGGATCAATTGTTTCTTCGCCTGCAACCTTACAAGTAGAATTCCCTCAAGGCCGAGCATTGTTAGAAGCTAGCACCCAAATTTTATGGTCCTTATACAGTTCTCAAGTGTGTGGGACAGGTGGCCTATCAATTATCTTTGCCTAATCATTCAAAGCTACATCCTATTTTTCATGTTTTCTCCTTAAAGAAGGTGATCGAAACTAAGTGCCAAATTCAAACCATCCTTCCTAAGTTAGCCAAAGAAGGATCCATTTGGCTGCAACCACAAGAAGTTTTGGACCAGCATGAGCATCTCCTGCATCAGAGAACCATCAAGGAAGTGTTAATCCAATGGAAAGATACAACTCCAACAGATGCCATTTTGGAACAAGCTACCATTCTGCAACAATTTCCACATCTCAAGCCTTGAGGACAAGGCTGTTTTTGAGGGGGAGGACATGTTAGGGTCCTAACCCACACATAGGTAGAACAATATATTCGGATGTAATAAAGGTCAATATTAATAAGGCCTTTCAATAAAATAGAATAAGTCGAATGTAAGAAGACCTAATAGAAGCTTTCGCTTCTAGAAGGATCTTCCTCTAGATGCTTCTTTTGATAGACATATTTAGTATAAATAGGAGTCGAGGGTATGAGAACCCTATCATGGGGATTATTGTAATAGATCTCTGCTCGACTGGAGGTTTCCCCCTCGAAGAGGCCCGTGAACATTTCTCTCTGAATCAAAGTGGTATTTCTGTTGTTATTCTTATATCATTTTAGTGTTATTGTGGTGATTATTCTGGTTATATCGTTGTTGTTCTGCCATTTCTAGCATTTTATTTCTATTCTGCATACTTTTTATATATGGTATATTACACCCTCCACCCATGGCCAACACTCACAACCAAGAATTCCTTCACCTACAAGATGAATCCAAACAACACAATGTAGACATCCAAAGAATGACCTCTAAAATTGCTTCCAATAATTATCACTTGGACACCTTCGAGGCCAAAGTTATAGGAGAATTGCCAGAGGTTAAGGGTGAATTGTCCTCCCTCACCCAGTGGTTGAAACAATCCTTTAGCTCTCCCTCCCTTGAAAAACCTTCCCACTCTGAAGGTGATAACTCTTGCCATAATATGTCCCTTCATTTTAATTCCCTTCCTCATGACCCTCGTCTTCCCCGAGCTGAAGTGAACAAATCTGACGGATCTGATCCCACTAGTTGGGTCACTCAAATGGGACGTTATTTATCCTTGCATGGAATTACTAATGATCTGACCAAAATTCGTTATGGTGTCCTCTATTTGAATCCATAACGTTGGCAATGGTGTAAAATTTCAAACCAAGGGTATGTTTCTTGGACTCAGTTTGTAGTCAAGTTATATGACCGCTTGATCCGGATTATTTTCGGAATGAAATAAAATCAGAGATATTACAATGAAATACACATAATATTGCCAGAAATAGAGAAATACAACAATACATGATTTCTATTAATGAAAGACATGTACAGAGACTGTAAAAATATAGAGTGTAAGACTCACTCGAATGGTGGAAACTTTATCTCTAATAAGAGATGTGACTGCTATGTTCATTCACAAGAAGATGATTACAATGAGGCTCTAAAGGCCTTTTTTATAATAAACATGAATGCCAAAACCCTAGAAATCCAAAAACCTAACCCTAGGAGATGAAGCGCCAAAAGTCATGTCGGCCCCGTTGGGGTAAGCTAGTACATCAACTTTCCAGGGTCGTAAATTTTGCATACGATCTCCATTTTAGGCGTGTGATGGCCCATTGGAAATGTATTTCAAGAAATACACATTATGTCATCAAACTCTGACTCCGTCTATGGTTTGATTGTGGAAAAACAAGAAAACACTGTTTAGGGTCCCAAAATAGCCATGGAAGTACAAATAGATGTAGTGACATGAAAAATTCCAAAATAAGTCAGTCTGAATAGGTGGGTGGCGACCATTATCCCCCTGGATTCTATGTAGGGCTTCAAGATAGCCTCAAAAGTGAAGAACCCACAATTATCAATAAATGTCCCCATTACAGAGAAACATGGTGAGCTAAAAACTATCAAGATGAGTCAGATGGAGTTTGGAACAGGTGGGTGGCCACCAATATCCACCTAGATCAGTCCTCCCCCTTTAGGAAGCAATGGTCTCCACTGCGATGAGTGCTTGAGGAAGAGGGGAAAGAGTTTTTTGAATCTGAATCTTGGTGAGATGCGTGCCTTGCTGGAGAATTTGCGTTGCTTGGTATGTGGAAGGATGTAACGAACCTGTTGTTGGTGAGGTTGAATATGTTCCACCAACCTGTTGTCTCTAGGATTGATGGGGTATTGTGTAGGTACCAACATAGGTGAAGAAACAATATCTTCTTTCTCTTTTGCAATATGCTTCTTCTGGATAGAAGGTGCTGAGGCTGCAGTGGTTGTAGTGGCCTTCTGTGCATCCTTTGAACAAAATGTGAAGAGGATGAATTTTGCAGTATGAGAGATTACCTTGCAGCACTATTTTGGTGGAACAATAGTCGAAAATACCTATGGTATCTTGTAGAGTTGACCCCCCAGAGTAATAATGACACTACAGGGTTGAGACTCAACATGATGTTTCCAAATATATGGTTGGCCCAAAACAACATCACATACATCAAGAGGAGAAACATCACACACTACTTCATCCTTGAAGGGATGGATGCCATAGGACAGGAGACACTACTGGTTGACATAGAGATCTCATCCCTGGTGAAGACACACAATGTTGTATGGTTGCAGGTGTGGTGTTGTTGACAACCCCAACTGTTTGACAACCTCAACTAAGATGAGGTTCTTCTGGAAGCCACTATCAACAATGAAATGCAATGGGGTCCCCTTCACCCACATCTGTGAATGGAAGAGGCTCTGCCCCTCTTCAGGATCTACTCATTCTTCTGGTTGAATTGTTGTGGTCATGACAATAGAAGTGGGGTCTGCGTCGATGATCTGTCTATTTTCAATATTTCTGGATCAGATTGTGAATCAGGGTTCAAATCCTTGTCTTTGATCTCGACCACCAATGACTGTTTCTAGCGACATTCATCGGTGTTGTGCTAGAAGATTTTGTGGAAGTCACACCACTTCCTAGTGTCATTCTTCGTCTTTCCTTTACCCTTGTTTTCTTGTGTCTTGGATTGGTTGTCGAGAGGCTGTTGGTTAGGGCCATATTTACCATGCTTTGGTTGTTGCATATTTGAAGACCCGAACTCCCATTTGTTCTAGTGCCTAAATTTCTGCTCGATTTTGACAACATATCGATAGGCAATTCCCAATGATGAGATGTTTAGGAAATCTATTTCAGTTTGGATGTACCTATGCAGAGCCCCACGGTATTTTAGAACCAGATTCCACTCAGAGTCTTTGATACCCATCTTGGTGCGCAAGGTATGGAAAGATTTGGTGAACTCTGACATTGTTTGGCTCTTCTCTAGCTGCAGTGTGGTCCATCTCCTATACTGGTATTCATAGTTATCAACAGGTTGGTATTGTTCCTTGACCGCATCCACAAAAAAATTCCAAGTGGACTCGACCCCATATATTCCATATTCCTCTGTGGAACTTTTCTCCTAATAAGTTTTCCACCAATTTTTGACATGGGGGAGAGCCTTGAGGAGTGTGAAGGTGATCTTTTCCCTGTCGGAAAAATTGTGAATAGAGAAATAACCTTCTAGCAGATTTAACCATTTTTCTAAGGCATCTACATCTATCTGACCCTCAAATACATGAATATCAAAATTAACTTGTACCTTGAAGGGAGAGGTTCCTCCAAAGTGGTTTCTTGATGAAGATGTGCCTATTGCTATTGGTAGATGTTGAAGGATGTGGGAAAAATTCTCCATCATTTTGTCCTTCTTTCGTGTGAGAGTTTGCTCAAGAAACATGTTAATGGAATCTTCTGCTCTACCATTTTTATTTTCTTCCACCATGGAGGGTTTCGTGGGCATGCGAGAGAGATTGTCCTCAAGAGAGACAAGCTTGAGACCCAACTTTCTATACTCGGACCTTGTCGGGGACATGCACTGAAAAACGATCAAGAGCAGCCTTCTCTGATACCACTGATTTGGATTATTTTCAGAACAAAATGAAATCAGATATATTACAATGAAATACAAATAAATATTTCCAGAAACAAAGAAATAAAAAATACATGATTTCTATTAATGAAATAAATGTACAGATACTGTACAAATACATAGTGCAAGACTCGCTAGAATGGTGGAAACTTTATCTCCGAGAAGAGATGTGACGACTACGCTCACTCGCAAGAAGACGATTACAATGAGGATTTGAAGGCATTTTTTATAATAAACATGAATTCCAAAACCCTACACATCCAAAAACCTAACCCTAGAAGATGAAGCGCCAAAAGTCACATGGGCCCCATTGGGGTAAGTTAGTAATTCAACTTCCCATGGTCGCAACTTTTGTATACGATCTATGTTTTAGGCATGTGATATCCCATTGGAAAGGTTTTTTCAAGAAATACACATTCTTCCATCAAAATATGACTCTGTTTATAGTTTGTCTATGACAAGCCAATAAAACACTGTTTAGGGCCCCAAAACGGCCCTGGAAGTACAAAAAGATGTACTGACATGAAAAATTACAAAATAAGCTAGTTGGAATAGGTGGGCATCCACCATTATCCACCTAGATGCTGTGTAGGAATTCAAGACAACCCTGAAAGTGTAGAACCCACAATTACCAATAAATGTCCCCATTACAGATAAATGTGCTAAATTGAAAACTGTCAAGATGAGCCAGTTGGAATTTGGAACAGGTTGGTGGCCACCAATATCCACCTCGATCACCGCTTTGACACTGACACGCACTATCTTGGCCATTTGAGCAAGTTGAAGCAATCTGGCATAGTGGAAGACTTTATATATTCCTTTGAACAATTGGTTTTCAGAATGGAGGGCATGTCTGATTCCTTGTTCCGAGAATGTTTTATCAGTGGCTTCAAAGAGGAAATTTGAGCCCAGGTCCTCATGGCTTGCCCTCACACTTGGTTTGAAGTTACTCAACATGATAAGGAAGCTCAAAAACTTGTCTCTGATCATACTTGCAAACTTTCCTTTGTTCCTCACACTCGACCTACTAACCCTGCCCCTCCTCCCACTCCCCTCAAGATCCAGAAATTAACCTGGGCTGAAATGGAGAAACGCCAACTCAAGGGCCTTTGTTATAATTGTGATGACAAATATTTTCCGGGGAACAAGTGTAAGGAACACAAGTTGTTTATGGCCATCTCTAAGGATGATTCTAAAGAAGAGCTTGAGACCCCCCCTGTGGCAGAGTTACCGAGCCAACTGATATTACTCCTCCCTATGACCAACCAGAAGTAGAACCAGTCATTTCATTGAATGGTCTCACTAGATTCTCTGCTCCCCAAACCCTCAATCTCATTGGATACATTAAGAATCGAAAGGTCATCATATTAATTGATAGTGGAAACACTCATAATTTTATTCACCGTCGTATTTCCAAAGAAACCCATTGCTATATACATGCAGTCAACAACTTTCAAATTGTTTTCTACAAAAAATTGAATGACAAAGAATTGGAGTTGTTTGGCCCCACCATTCACACATGGTGGAATACCCAAGATAGAGAAAAAAAAGATTAATTGATAGGCCACATGGTAAACTTGTTTGAAAATACGTTCAACAAGAAAGTGGTTACAAAGTTAGCCAGCGAGAATTTAAAATATACTAGGGCCCAATATAGAGTGAAATTGAAATTATACCTGAAGCATGAGCACCCTCCCATGGTTTCGGAGAAAGAGTGGAAGGCCCTTATAGAGGATGAAAATGAGAACTTATTTAAAAAACAAGGAAGACATCCACAACCTAGTAAATAAAGGTACAACACATGTCATCTTCTTAGTGAAATATGATCATTTATGTTTTTCTTTCTTGTTTTAATTAACAATTCCGATATCTAATGTTTTTCAAAAATTTCATATATAGGCTACCTGACACCTGCAAAGCAACCAAGGCTAGAGTGGAAAATCACGGGCAACATAAACTAGGTGAGGTTGGCTATGGAAAACTAAAAGCCCGAATCGTTAGAATTAAATAATTAACTATGGTGAATATTTATTTAACAGTAGTGAACAAATATCTATTTTTGTTATTGGTAATTTTAATGGTGTTATGCATTGCAATTAAATATGTTCCAAACTATTGCCACCAAGGAGGACCTAAAGCTTGGTTTCAAGCATGGTTTTAAAAGTGTGATTGAATATCGAAGAAGCTTGGGGCAGACTCCAATCTCCCCAACCACACAAATGCAAGTAAATAAAATGAATAAGGAAACTGCAGTAGCATGCTTGTAAATTCTATTCATATTTTATTATATCACCCTTTACTAAGTATTTATGTTTGTTTTCAAGAAATAGTGCAACTGCAGTAGTGAATCTAGCGGTATTCAACAGACACCACTTCATACTAGGGAGTACATGTCCAATGATAGTGGGGAGTAGAGTACCCATTCCGGTATGTATGCTTCAGAATTAGAAATATTTACTGTGATTGTAGATATTTATTTCATGACTTCTACTTATATATTATCTTATTTAAATGGAAGAGCATGTAGCTCAGGAGGGTGAAATGCGAGAGGAACCAAGTGGACAAGAAAGTAGCGCACGAACTGCCACAACTACACATACAGGTAAAGTGAAATATTGTAATGTTATGTTCAATAAGATTTCTGTGGTGAGGGTTTTCAGTTAAGTTTGGAAAAACCACAATTTTGTTGATGGATTGCCGATGTTTCGGATCCATATCAGGATCCATCTTCAGGACACGAAGCCTGGGTTAAGATTAAGAGGGACACTTCCTATAAATGCTAAATGGATGGAGGAGAGCTACAATGTTAGTTGTGAACCCTAATTCTTTAATTAATTAAGTTTTTTATTTTATTTTTTTATATAATGTTTTATTTTTAGTTTTACAATTTGTTATTTTATAATTAGTTCTTAGGTTTATTATTTTATTGGATTTATCAATTCTTTTTAATTTTTATGTTGTTTATTATTTAAAAGCATTTTAAAAAGTTTGTGTATTTTAATATTGTTTTCAAATTATTTTTATTAAATTTTTTTAATTTATAAAGATCTTAAGTAAATTAATTAGTGTTTAGAAAAAACTTTAATTCTTTAGATTTATTGAATTAAAATTGTTATTAATTTTAAAAATTAGGGTTTTCCTAAAGTTGATTGTTTTAATTATTGTTCCTTTTTATTAAGGGGAGCCATATTTCATTCAGTTCTATGCCATTATCTCTATTAAGGTTGCTAGGGTTTGAGTGTTCTGCTAAGGCTGAGGTATGAATGCACTCATTCATTATGTCAGCTCCATGTTCTTTAATTAAATTTGAAAGGAGCGCCCAGTTTCGCCGATGTAGCATTTTCCACATGAGCATTCAATATTGTAAATTCCTTTTCATTTGTGCAGATCCAGTTTATCTTTGACATATCACATATTTTGTTTGATGGTTTCATGTGGTTTGAAGGAGGTCTTGATCTCTTTTCTGCTGAGGACTTTGGTGATTTTGTCTATTACTCCTTGGATGAAAGGGAGGCAAGTAGTGTTATTAGGGGTTTGGTTATCAGGGGGTTTGGGTGCTATGTTCATTTTGGCTTTATTGATTGCATTTTTAATGTCTTTGTTATTATATCCAATGTTTCTAAAAATGTTGGAGAGGTGATCTTTTTCTTTTTCAAAGTGTTCCTTGTCAGATATTCTTATGGCTCTTGTGGCTAGAGTTTTAAGGACTCCTAGTTTCTGGTTGGGGTGGTGATGGGAGTTTTTGTGTAGGTAGTTCTCTGTGTGGGTCTTCTTCCTATAAACGGTGTTCCCTAAGCTTCCATCGTGTTTTCTATTAATTAGAACGTCTAGAAAAGGTATGCTATTGTTTTCCTCAAGTTCCATTATGAATTTTATGTCATTTGAGATATTGTTTAGGTGTTGGAAGAATTTGTCAAGTTCTTCTTTCCCATGGGGCCAGAGAACATTGGTGTCATTGAAAAATCTTTTCCATCTTGTTGGTTTTAGGGGGTAGGATTCTAAGGCTCTTTTATCGAATTTTTCCATAAAAATATTGGCAACGATTGGGGACAATGGAGATCCCATTGCTACCCCACTAGTCTGTTCATAAAATTCCCCTTAGTAACTGAAGAATGTGGAGTGAAGACAAACCTTGGTTAGTTTCGCTGTTTCAGGGTCGGTTAATTCTTTTACCACTTGGATAGCTTCATCTAGTGGAATTTTTGTGAAAAGGGAAACTATGTCAAAGCTTATGAGAATGTCTTCAGGTTTCAATTTTTCTTTTTCAATGATTTTGATAAATTCATTGGAGTCTTTTATAAAGGAGTTGGTATGGCCTACTAGGGGGCTAAGAATCTTGGCTACATGTTTAGCTAGTTCATAGGTTGGTGAGCCTATGGTATTCACTATGGGTTTGAGAGGAACATCTTTCTTGTGAATTTTTGATATGCCATAAATCCTAGGAGTGATTTCATTTTTGGGGTTCAGACGTTTCTTGATTCTTTCATCTAGTTTGGAGTTGTTGATGGCTTTCTTGACATCTTTTATAACCTTTTTAATGGGGTTGTTGGGAAGTTTTCTATAGCTTCCACTTTGGGAGAGGTGTTCATTCATTTTCGTGTTGGTTGTGCCACCTTTATCTACTCTAAGAATGACTAAGTTATCATTATTTCTGAGGTTTTTTTTAGAGCTGCACGTTCTTCCTTAGTGATATTGCTTATTGGGGGTTTGGCCTTTCTAATAATGAGGGAGCAGTCTTGTCTAACCTGGTTCTTGTCATCGTCCGTTAGGGTTTGAATATTATTCTCAATACAAAAAATAATGTTGTCGATTGGGATGGTGTTTGGGGAGACAACGAAGTTTAAACCTTTCCTTAGAATGCTAAGCTCGACTTCTGTAGGTTCGTACGATGAAAAATTTACTTATTTTTTGATTCTGGTGTCTGTGTTATTGGAGAATAAGCTGCTGGTGTCTTCGTTGTTGGCATTTATATTGCTAGTGTCCGCTTTAATGGAATCCACGTTTATGCCATATTTGCTATTGGGGTTTGCGTTCGTGGTACCCGTGATAATGGGAATCCAGCTTCTGATGTATTCGTTGTTGGAGTTAACATTCTTTGTGCCCGTGCTAATGGAGTTCGCGTTTCTGGTGTCTTCGATGTTGGAATTTTTATTGTTGGTGTCTTTGCTGTTGGCATTTTTATTAGGGTTAGCGTTCATGGTGACCGCGCTAATGTGATTCACGCTTTTGAGGTATTCGTTTTTGGAGTTCACATTCGTGGTGCCTGCGCTAATGGAGTTCACATTTCTGGTGTGTTCGTTGTTGAAGTATGCGTTCTTGGTGCCCACGCTAGTGCGTACGTCCTCATTCTCTGTGTTACTTGTATCTAAGTTGTCGGAATTTGCGTTGATGCTGGTGTATGGGTTGTTTTTATTAATTCATTTATCAATTTTAGATCCCAGTATTTTGCGTGTGCGTACACCCTCATTTTCTGCTTTAATGGAGGTCATAGAATCCATATTTTTCCATAGTTCCAGTTGTATGGTCTACACGCGTTTAAGAATGAGTTTGAATGTTGTTTTGGACTGATATTCAAGGTTTCACCTAATCCTATTGATTTCGCCTTTGGTTATGGACAGACCTATCTTAATGTTAATCAAAATAATGAAATAGTTATTTCAATTATATTTCAACATATTGATATGATCATTTTCGTTGTTGCAGTTCATGCCCCTGCACAACTGCCTCGACACCCTTCTCAATGATGTACCAAAAGTATGGTACATGAGTGCATGGAAACACAAACAATAGAAGGACGGGGATACAGTGTCAGAGGATGATTATGAAAACCCAATCGTCAATTTTATGAATGTAAAAAAACATAAATCAAAGAAAAACTAAATGTATAAATTCATGACTTGTATTTGGATGTTTATCGATGTTGTTAGTATGAACATTGTTTATATTAATTATCTCATTATGCTTCAATGTTTATATGTTCATATGTTTTGATGACTATCCTATTTATGCATGAATGTCTATATGTTTTCTATATAAACAAAATCATTTATTGGGTATGGGGAATTGAGAGTGATGTGAGGG
>JASDQU010735660.1:43289-70145 GCA_032191745.1 Picea mariana
TCGAAACAAAGAGAATATCATTAAGGTATTCAACAACTTAAGTTTTTTCTAGAGTATTTTACATAACTAATTGCCTGTTTATTTGCTTATATATTATTTATTCATATAAATAATTTTTCTTTTATGATTCATGCAAGTCTTGGTGATGGAAATGTATCTCATGGACAAATCTTATCAAGTTGTATTGGATAATGGATCTGGTGAAAGGACAATGATAAGGTAAGAGTTATGAAGTGTTTTTTAAAGTATAGAACTCAATGTAGAACTTATGGAGACATAGAAATGTAAAAATACAATTTTCATTATTGTTAAGATATTCATATTTTCTAGGACATTACTAGCACCAAATTAATGTATGAGACCCCTATGTTTGTGGGATGCATAAAGGGTTTATTCATTGTCCCACAAACAAGCGGGTCTCATACATCAATTTGGTGTCTCGCTAGATTGTGACCTATCAATAAATTTTTGAGATATAAGTAATTTTATAAGTTGATGTGCAATAATATATAAACACATAAACATATTTTGATCAACCGTTGAAATGTTGCACCTACAAATCTACTTTGGCATGTTTCTAGGACCATTTATCTCTCCATGTATATTTTGATCTTTTTAGGGGCCAAAGGGTAATGCTTAACTTATCTTCCTTGATTTTTTCCTTTCCTCAAAAAAATATTCAATGTAGCTCTTGCCCCTCCAAGTGGGAAAACGCCCCCACTATGAGCCAATAATAAATTTCCAAATGACACCACTGCATCCAATGCTTGTTCAACAAGGGGCCGTCAAATATGTATTATGTAAAGGAGATCACAAGCTCAATTCAAAACCCAATGTACTTCATCGAGGGATACTTCATACACCAAGCGTTATGCCTCCTAAATTATAATGTATGAAGTGTTCTTCATGTGTGGGCACATACCCAAAAGTGTGCAATGAATCCTACATTATAGGCCCACAAATGTGACTCCAAAACTCTCTTCAAAACCTCCACATGATACATTACTTTATGGTGAAGGTCAAGTATATATAAGATAATACATTTCATTTTTCCTCTAGTCTTCTCCAATACTTTCCTCCCCTATCTCCATTGTGAGGAAAGTCTAGCATACTGCTGCCACAAGTGTCTTGTTGCAGAAGTGTGCTCTGCCATTCCTTGTTTCCTAAGTCTGCTCCAATGATGCACTACGGGTAGAGAGATAATCCATGACATACATCTATGGTAGAGATATGAATGTTTTATCAGTCATGACAACAACCTAACAACTTGCATAACTTGCCAATGAAAACTTAGTGAAAATGTCATCCTAGTATCAATGATCCATCAAATTTATACTGTTGTTTCCATGGCACAATCTTGCATACTTAAACATTAGTTCATTTGTTTCATGTTGTCAATATGTACAAAGTGACAGTCTGAATCTTCAAAAAATCCTTGACTGTACCAAAGACACAATGGCAAAGAAGAGACCGAAATATACTCTCAAAGTGTCTATTCTGAGTGTGCTTAGGTATGGACCAGTGATGTTGTAGGTGACATTCATTCCCAGTTGTCATAAAATATCAAAATATAGAAAGAGAAATTTTAGAAAACTGAATGCAAAATTATGTGTATGTTGCTCATAAGCCTTAGAGATAGCAGAGATACCAAGGAGGTTTTGTTTATCTCAAACGTGATGGTCCAGACCTCATTTTTTTCTAACCTTAAATCTGTTCATAATGCAGACCAAATTCATCTCTTAGGTTGTTGTTTTGGTGCAGGTGTTGGAGGAGTATCACTACTTGTACAATCTTCCCAACAATCCAACCATAAGCTACCACAAATAATTTAATTGTTTCACCCTTCAATATACCCTCTAGTTTTCTAAGAATATGCCTTAATTTAGGGAAATCCTAGGTTTATCATCCAGCCAATCTAGGGCATGACAATTTTGTTGAGAATATCATTTTGGAGGGCCAAAAAAAGATGGCGGAGATTTTGGTTATACTCTGTCATCATGGCAAGATAGGACTCCATAAATGGAGCATTTTATACTGCCCACATCTTCATCATGAACTAATGATGGTTGGAACTTTCTCTAGAACAAAAATGACAAGTCCTCGTGTATATTGACTATGTATGCCAAGTAAATTATGCATCATGCCATAGTGCTGCTATATAACTAATGACCCATGCTTCCAGTTTAGATTATCAAATGTCATGTCAAATCTTTGTTTTGGATATTCGAGAAAGGTTGCATAGAAAATTTGTGTGATGAAGGAATCAAGTCACCAAAGGTGATGCAACAAAAAGATGAAGCCTATGAAGCATAATGATCTTGGATATAAGTCTCCAGGTGCCCTCTTGGCTGGTCAATTTAGACTAGAAATGATACCTCCCACAACGTTACCAATATCTCACATTGGAGTTTTCATGTGCTGTAATATGAAAACTAGTAGGTACTTTTGTTCGTATCATATGCCCGTAAGTGCCTCGTATAAACCACTATCATACCTCCTTGAAAGGATCTTTCCTTGAAGTAGGATAATAGATTGGTGCTAAACGTCAAATTTGTGCATGAATCAACAATAAATCATATTCTTCATTAGTTACAGTACTAAGGATTTTGTGTATCATGAATATGGGGACTTCTGTAGCATATCATTGTTTTCAGAGACTAAAAAACTATCAAGTTTTTTTTTTTTTTTTTTAAACCTATAGAAGTCGTCGCTATAGCAAGGTATGTTCGTCGCAAGTATGGCATCTGTGTTGCAATCCATTGGTGGTTTTTCTACTCTACCTCAGAACTTCATCGCTATTTCTAGACATCATCGTCTCTATATCGATGCATGGTTGTCGCAAGAAGGTTTACATCTCTTCTTCTTGCTACGAATATGTAACTCCTTGCGACGAACTTGCATCTCTATAGCAATGAATGTTTGTGGCAAGAAGTTAAATATTCTCTATGGGATTCCATCTTTCCAACGTATGTTCATCTGTCTACTGATGATAGTTTGTTGCAATTACGACGATGTGAAAAAAAAAATTTAACATAAAATAATTAGGACGATGACACATGGTGGCCTGATTTCGCCATTGTTTCCATGAATAATCTTAGTGCGTGGACATAGCGACGTAAAAATTTCCACGAAAAATATTGTTTGCCTTTGTGGAAAGTGCAACGGATATGTGTGGCAATAGCAACGAAAAAATGTGGAAAATTTGGTCATATGTAGTAGTTCCTTGCCTTGTCTTTCCATGATTTTCCTTGTCGTGCCTTGCATTTACGTCCCATAAATTTCATTGACTTACCTTTCCTTTCCTTTTCTTGTCTTGTTGTGATTTTCCTTACCTTTCCTTTCCATGTATAGCCTTTCTTGTCCTTGAGTTGTCCTACCTTTTCTCGACATTCCATTCCATGTCTTGCCTTGTCATGCCTTGTCTTTCCTTTCCATGTCTTGCATTGGCTTATCTTTCCTTTCCATACCTAGACCTAGACCTAGAGCTTGATTTTCCATGTTTTTTTTTTCCTTTCCTTGCCATGTCTAGCCTTGACTAGCCTTTCCATCTATTTCCTTTCCTTGCCATGCCATGCCATGCCTTTTCTTTCCATGCATCAAAATTTATATTATATATCCTTCTAGGTTAAACACAAAATTTCAACTAATTTAACAATAAAAATTCAATTTGCTAAATATTTGAATGATTACTTAACACCCTTCAATAAAATAGTAAGGTATCCTTCTTGAGTTTACACCTCTATTTATGGATTTCTTTTGTTGGTTGTGGAGCATGATTATCTTCCTGATTCATAGGTTTGTTTCATCCGTTCTTGGATCCCATTTGTTGAAGGGGGGGTTTCCCCCCAACTACTATTGTCAGGGGAGTCTAGGGGGGGGGAAATACCATGAAGAGAAATTTTGAGAAGAATTGGCTTGTAAAATATTTTAATTTGATGGTCAATCTGGACAGTTCATTATAAGGTTGCAGATCTGATGGTAGAAGTTATGTTATGGATTTTTTCCCTAGAAGGCAACCCTGTTTTATGAGGGAATTTTATTGCGAATGTGAGTGATAATGAATATTTTATTCTGAGGGAGAAGACTGTGAGAGAAAGAAGAGGAAGTTACAATGGACGTGTTGTAGGTTGTATCCCTTCATTTTGTTGGATAATAAAAAGGAAGGACCTGGCCATTTCTCTGGTGGACATAACCCACACTGGGTGAACCACATATATCTGTGTCTCTATTGTATTGTGTATATTTTGTGTTTTATTCCCACATTTGTTTTATTTTATTGCTCTGTTATCCTTTTTTTCTAACAATGGGTATTAGAGCCAAAGGTAACTCACAGAAAAAGAGGGTTCCTAGTTTGAGTGGGAGTAATGGTGGAGGATGGGAAGTTTAAGGTCGAGAAATTTAATATCCAAAACTACCAGCTATGGAAGATGAAAATGGAAGATTTTTTATATCAGAAGGATTTTTACCTATCATTGGGCGAAATAGAAAAGAAGTCGATGACCATGAAGGACGAAGAATGGGAGGTTCTTTACAAAAAGACACTAAGAACAATACGGTTGTGCCTGGTAGCATCGATGGCTTTCAATATTTCGAAAGAAAATACAATTGAGGATGTGATGAAGGAGCTAGCCAGATTATATGAAAAACCGTTGACCTCCAACAAGGTATTTCTAATGAAGCGATTATTTAATATGAAGATGTTAGAAGATGGGTTTGTTGCAGATCATTTAAATTAATTTAATATGGTTACCAATCAGCTAAGTTATGTAAAATTGAACTTTTATGATGAGTTTAGGGATCTTCTAATATTGTGCTCATTGCCAAAAAGATGGAATGGCTTGGTCATGGTCGTAAGTAACTCTGTCTCTAGTTCAAACACTATGAAATTTGATGTTCTTATTGGTGTTATCCTTAGTGATGCAAGAGCATCACTCCACCTCAACACACACCAGTGGATAACATGAGTGGTGCGCATTCAAGGAAGGGAGAGGAAACACCCTCTCATTTTTCCTTCGAGAATCCAAAGCGTGATCAAGGAATTTAATGATGACAAGATGGAAGAGCCAAGTTGTGCCTTCGCACAAGCTGGACACATTAAGTGGTTGATAGTAGAGGGGATATACATCTGTTTAGGATCAGATTTCCATCATTGTAATCTACCTCGGTAGTCAGGCGTTTTGAATGGTGATTAGACACCACTAGATTAGCTTGGAGGGAAGCTCATCGATCCCCTCTGGTATAAACTCTTTTGTTTTTTCCAGCAGACTATACATGTATGCATAGGAGATAGGGAGATAAACACAAAGATCCGAGACTCAGTTGTAGCTCAGACTCCCATATTGTAATGAACATTCTTCCATTAATAGAAAATGACATTTTTTTCCTGTTATCAATTTTTGTGTAATGGATATTTTATGGTGAATGTCATTTTGTGCATTTGAATTGTAGATGAATGTTAGAAATCATATGTAGGGATAGAGATACAATATTCTATCTATGAGTGTGTTGGATTAAGTTTGGTTCTCTAGAATAAGTGAAAGGAGTGCACACCAGAGAGTGGAAACTCTGTAAGCCAATGCAAGGAGTGCGTGTATGAACTTAGTGGAGTTAGAAGAGAAGCTGTCAGGAGGGCACACCAGGATAATTCACAGATTCGGGAGGAAATTTTAAGGTGGTTAATTACCTTAGAAGGAAATACTGTGTAACGAGAGAAAGAGTCCAGAGTTACTGAACACTCTGAAACACTTTTCCAGGAGGGAATTGAGTTGGTGCGAGAGCGCACATGACCAACACATTCTGAAGTGTTGGAATCCTTAAGAGAATCCCAAAATTTATGAACATTCTGAGGAAGGAAGGCTTTGCAAGAGTGCATTGAAAAAGGAAAGGATATGCCTTAAGATGCTCAGGTAGGCTAAGGGAGAAGATGTTGAAAATATTAGCCAAGCGCAAGGAGTACACCGAGGAGATTGAAGTCCATATTACAAGCTCAGGTGGGAGATTGAGAAACTGCCTGGAGGGAATGAGAAAATTCATTGAAGGACGTAGAGGAATGAGGAACCTTGAAGGTTTTCAAGCTGAGCAAAGTCACAGAAGAGCCTGCTTAGAACTCTGCAAGGAGTGCAGAAGAAGTTCGAGAATAGCCTAAGTCTCGAAAGGGAAAATTACGCTATGTGTGCAAAGGGGTTGAGGATTTTTCGAAGTCCCGAAGATCGTGAAATCTCCCATTGTCAGGAGGAGGCAGGTGGAAGAAAGTGCAAGAGATTTGGGAGCAAGAGATTCGGGAGATTTGTTAAGAGTGAACAAATATCTTCACAAAGTCGCGAAGAGCGAATTAAATCTAAACCGTTGGATCTGGGAGGGACGTGTGGAAGAAATCTGCACAAGTCGGAGGAGCGGAAGATATCACGGGAAGAATGCCCAAAATCAACACTCTGTTGATTTACAAATCGGGAGAAGCAGAGCTAGGATAAGAGAGGACTCACGAAGTCCGAACTCACGATTCAATCTCATTCATCGATCGCGAGGGGAATGTGGACCATAGATTTGGTCCTAAAAAATTTGTCGATTCGAAAATCGGGAAAAGTGTAGTACGCAGTTCGTGAAAGCTCTAAAGCATGAAGTCATGAAGGAAACTAGCCCATTGTCGTACCCTGTGGTCATGTCAAGAAGGGATCCTAGCATGGATATCTAGCGCCCACTAGCATTAATATTTGAAGAGCGTTAAGGAGAGTGTCCACGGTTTCCACACAACCTATGTTGAAAGGATGGAAGGGCCTGTGTCAAGTTAATTTGGTTCCCATCAGGAGCCCGATGATCCATTCGGCTCGGTGACTTGAACGATCCTAGACCGGGAGGTTGAGCATCCCTTTGGAGGGAAGGGGGTCTGTGCTAGGAGTGGTATAAGAGCTAATGCATAATTGATTTTTGTAGGAAAGGGAGACAGAGTGTGATACTCTATTGAAGTTGTTGTAGGGTGTGCAATAGAGGACAAACTGCCAGGTGGGTTGTAGGTAAAACAAGATGGTCGTTGAAATTTATGGGCATGGTCAAGGAGAAGTCTGCCCACATAAAAGAAAAGTGGATATGGACAAAGAGCTTAGCGATATAAGGGAAAAGATGGAGAGGCTAGCATTCAAGATGCAACAATAGGAAAAGGTGCGATGGAGGTACGAGTGGCCTTTGAAAAGGACAACCAAGTGGACTATTTAGAAGTTGTTGGCCAAGAGGCAACAACAGGTGTTGAAAAGGTGGTTGAGGCATCCTGAAAACCTTAGTGACGAGGGAAAGAGATCTGGCATAGGTCTCGTAGGTTTCCAGGTGATAAATGAGAAGGGATCAGTGGATCTCGTAAACTTTCAGGTGGGCAGAGGAGACATCCCAAACTGCCAATTGGGCAAGGGAGAAGAGGTGAGTTCAGTTGGGAGTTCACATCAGGGGGTTTTGACAGATGAAGAGGGGGCAGAAGAAAGACCTCTCTCACGTGAAAATTCACGTGGAGTTATGGACCATGTGAATGAAGATGATGAGAAGTTAAAAACTTCCATCGCCGAGGAGAAGAATCAAAGGAGTATTCTGGTCATTGGGGGAATTGAGGTATTCCTACCACATAGCCTGATTGAGGCAAGAGAATGTGTTGCAGATGCAACAAAAAGATAGCTAGCAGTGACTGGCATAGAAGAGGAGAAGGAGTAGATGTTGATGTATGCCCCAGTAGAAGAAGAATATCATACAGTTAAGATGCTCACTCCATGGGAGAAAGAGTTTGGGATGTTGGAGGATTGGTTGAACGATCCAAACAAAGAAAATGGCTACCAGGGGAAAATCATGTAGATCGTAGGAGAAAAGAATTCAAAAAAATTACAAATTTTAGTCGAGAAGATGAACAGGAGATGACTGCAACACTGAAGAACGTAGTAGAAGAGGGAGTCGAATACCAACATGAGGAGCAACTGGAGGAAGTTGGAGTTGAACCAGCACAAGAGAAACTGACAAGAGAAAATCTATCAAAATAAGAGGCTGAGCAACAACTCAGTGAGGAGAATCCTGCAGGAATGGAACTTGCAGTGACGTGGAAAACTAAGGCCACAATCCATGATGAAAATAATGTGGGAGGTCGATGTGATCTACCCATTGACAAGGAGGAAGTGGAGCAAGCCAGTCTTCAAGAGAAGAGCCATCCAATGGAGCAGTTGGACGAGGTGATTGAGGAGATAAGGACGCTGATGTTGAGATCAACAAAAAAATTAGTCAGCAAGGTGTAGCTGGACAAATTAATACCTACCCAAGTAGCAGGGATGATGTAGGAGGAAAAACTGAGCAAAGGAGCAGAAGAACAACTCCAGGGGAAGGTTTAGGATCCAGGAGGATTTCAACATAGCTGGGAAGCTCATGAGTAGGAGCTCATGATTTTCTATAGCCATGGAGTATGATGCAAGAGCATCACTCCACCTCAGCACGCACTAACGGATAGCACGAGTGGTGTGCATTCAAGGAAGGGAGAGACATCGCCCTCTCATTTTTCCTTCAGGAATCCAAAGAGTGATCAAGGCATTTAATGATGAAAAGCTGGAAGAGCCAAGTTGTGCCTTCGCACAAGCTGGAGATAAGATCACCATTAAGTGGTTGATAGTAGAGGGGATCTACGTCTGATTCAGATCAAATTTACATCATTGTAATCTACCTCGGTAGTCAGGCGTTTTGAATGGTGATTAGACACCACTAGATTATCTTGGAGGGAAGCTCATCCAACCCCTCTGGTATAAACTCTTGTGTTGTTTCTAGTAGAGTAGACATGTATGCATAGGAGAGACGGACATAAACACAGAGAGTTGAGACTCAGTTGTAACTCGTACTCCCATATTGTAATGAACATTTTGCCATTAATAGAAAATGATAGTTTTTTCTTGTTATCAATTTCTGTGTAATGGATATTTTGTGGTGAATGTCATTTGTGTGCATTTGAATTGTAGATGAATGTTAGAAATCATCTGCAGGGATAGTGATACAATTTTCTATCTGTGAGTGTGTTGGGTTAAGTTTGGTTCTCCAAGCTAAGTGTAGGGAGAGTGCAATAGAGAGTGGAAACTCTGTAAGCCAATGCAATGAGTGCAATTCTAAACTTAGTGGAGTCAAAAGAAAAGCTGTCAGGAGGTCACACCAGGATAATTCACAGAACCGGGAGGAAATTTCAAGGTGGTTAAGTACCTTGGAAGGAAATACACTGTGTAAGGGAAGACAAAGTCCAGAGTTACTGAACACTGTAAAACAGTCTGCCAGGAGGGCATCAAGTTGGTGCGAGAGTGCACATGACCAACAAATTCTGAAGTGTTGGAATCCTTAAGAGAATCTTAGAATTACTGAACATTCTGAGGAAGGAAGGATTTGAGGGAGTGCATCGACAAAGGAAAGAATATGCCTTAATATGCTTAGGTAGGCTAAGGGAGAAGCCATCTAAAATCTTATCCAAGCGCAAGGAGTGCACCAAGGAGATTGGAGTCCATCTTACAAGCTCAGGAGGGAGAGCGAGAAACTGTTAGGAGGGAACGAGAAAAGTCACTGAAGGACGTAGAAGAACGGGGAACCTTGAAGGTTTTCAAGCCGAGCAAATTACTAGAAGAGCCTGCGTAGAACTCTAGAAGGAGTGCAGAAGAAGTTAGAGAATAACCTAAGTCTCGAAAGGGAAAATTGCGCTAAGTGTGAAAAGGGGTCAAGGATTTTGTGGAGTCTCGAAGACCGTGAAATAACCCATTGTCGGAAGGAGGCAGGTGGCAGAAGGTGCGAGAGATTCGGGAGGAGGAGCTTTGGGATATTTTCCAAGAGCAAACAAAGATCTTCACGAAGTCATGAAGAGCGAATTAAATCTATACCATTGGATTTGGGAGGGACTCGTGGAAGCAATCCGCACAAGTCGGAGGAGTGGAAGATATCGGGGGAAGAATGCCTGAAGAGTCGGAAGTTGAAGAAGTCCTGGTCGTCCATTGAGATAGGATGCATGGCTAGGAGAAGAGAGGACTCACATAGTCCGAACTCATGATTCAATCTCAGCCATCAATATCGAGGGGAATGTGGAACATAGATTTGGTCCTGAAAAATTCGTTGATTAGGAAATCGAGAAAAGTGGAGTACGTAGTTCATGAAAGATCCGAAGCACGAAGTTGTGAAGGGAATTGGCTCACGGTTGTAGCCCATGCTCACGTCAAGAATGGAGCCTAGCATGGATACCTAGTGCCTGCTAGCATTAATATTTGAAGAGCGTTAAGGAGAGGGTCTGCGGTTTCCACACAACTTGAGTCGAAAGAATGGAAGGGTCTATGTCAAGTTAATTTGGTTCCCATCAGGAGCCTGATGAGCCATTTGGCTTGGTGACTTGAATGATCCTAGACTAGGAGGTTGAACAACCCTTTGGAGGGAAGGGGGTCTATGCCACTTAGCGAGGAAATGCGACGAAAAAAAACATGTGAGACATCCGGTAATGAATTGACCGTGGAGACAAGAGGAAGAAAAAAGGAAATAGGAAAGAATCCAGGGAACTATGGGAATCGTAGGAAGGGTAGATCCATATACATACTAGGAAATATAGAGTGCTCGAATTGCGGGAAGAAAGGACATCTAAAGAAATATTGTATAGCTCTAAAGAAAAAAAGAGATGGACAACAAGAGAAAAATAAAGAACCAAATGTAGCAGCTGATGTGTTACAACATGCTTTGATTATTTATTTAGATAATTTTATTAATTCTTGGGTAGTAGATTCAGGGGCTTCATTTCATGCCACACCCCATAGGAAACATTTTCAATATTATGTTCAAGGTGATTTTGGACAGGTTCAATTGGGGGATGACGCACCATGTAAAATTTTTGGAATGGGTAAGGTACAAATAAAGAAAAAAATGGAAATCAATGGCTACTAAAAGAGGTAAGACATGTTCTATACCTGAGAAAAAATATGATTTCAACAGGGAAGTTGGCAAGTGAAGGTTTATATCTACATTTATAGATAAGGCATGGAAGGTCACTAAATGATCATTGGTGATAGCAAAAAAAGAGAAGGTAGGTACATTTTATTTGTGTACTGGTAATACTGACTCTTCTATATATTTATCTTCTTCAGGAGTGGATACAACAATATGGCATCATAGGCTTGGAAACATGAGTGAGACGGGGATGCATATAATTCACAAAAATGAATTTGTTGTCGGATCTTAAACAAATTGATTTTTATTTATGTGAGAACTTTATTTATGGAAAACATAAGAGAGTCATATTTCTCAGAGTTGGAAAGGAAAAGAAGAGTGAAAAGTTAGATCTTGTGCATACAAATGTATTGGGACTAGAGAAGGTATCATCTCTTGGTGGCTCTCATTATTATGTTACTTTTATTGATGATGCAACTAGAAAAACTTGGATTTATTGTATTCGACAAAAATATGATGTTTTTGACACTTTTAATAAATGGAAAGATTTGGTTGAGAATGAGACAGGAAAATGGTTGAAGTGTCTTAGATCAGAAAATGGAGGTGAATACTGCAACAAGGAGTTTGATGATTATTTTTCATACCATGGGATTCATAGAGAGAAGACAGTTCCAGGAATACCTCAATAAAATGGTGTGTTAGAAAGGATGAACATGAAAATCATGGAGCATGCAAGGAGTATGAGATTGCATGCAAGGTTTCCCTTACAATTTTGGGAATGTTTTGTAGATATTGTTGTTTACTTGATAAACAAAGGACCTTCAATTTTTTTGGATGGTGGCATTCTAGAGGAGACATTAACAGGTAAAAAGGTAAACTATTCATTTATGAAGACTTTCGTTTGTGGAGCATTTGTCCATATTGATAAAGAAAATAGAACAAAGCTTGAAGCAAAATCCAAGAAGTGTACCTCTATTGGATATGGTGTTAATTATTTTGGTTATCACTTATGGGATTATGAAAATCAAAAAATCGTTAGGATTAGAGATGTCATATTCAATAAGAAGGGCATGTGTAAAGATCAGTTGTAGGGAAGGAAACAAGAAGAAGAAAAAACATAATACATAGTGCTTGATGAGATCACTGAAAAAACAAATTCCAAAGGTACCAGAAAATCAAAATATAAAAAAATAGGAGCAACATGTACCTCAAATTCCTGCAAGTGTTGTTAGAAGATCTACCAAGTTAAGTAGACCCCCTAAATGACACTCTCCTTCATTATATTATTTATTGTTGATTGATTCTAGTGAACCAGAAAGTTATGAAGAGACAATGCAGGTAGATACTAAAAGGAAGTGGGAGCAAGAAATGAAAGAGGAAATGGATTCCTTGGAAAATAACTAGACTTGGGACTTGGTTCAATTTCCTGGAGGAAAAAGAGCATTGCAGAATAAATGGGTTTATAGGTTGAAGGAAGAAGATGGAGGAAAAATAGGTATAAGGCTAGACTTGTTGTAAAGGGGTTTTCACAAAATAAAGGTATAGATTTTGATGAAATATTTTCTCATGTTGTTAAAATAACTTCAATTAGGACTATTTTAAGTCTTGTGGTAGTATAATATTTGCATCTTGATCAGTGAGATGTAAAAACAACTTTTCTCCATGGGGATTTAGATGAAGATATTTATATGTAGTAGCCACAGGGGTATGAGGTCAAAGGGAAGGAGAATTTGGTATGCAGGTTGAAGAAGAAATTGTATGGCCTAAATCAAGCTCCAAGGCAGTGGTATTTGAAGTTTGACAGATTTATGAAAAAACAAGGTTATAGTAGATGTCGTTTTGATCATTGTGTTTATTTTAAAAGGCTGCAAAATGGAAGCTATATTATCTTGCTATTGTATGTAGATGACATACTTTTTGTAGGGTCTAATATGAATGATATAAATGTTCTCAAAAATAAATTAGCTAATACATTTGCGATGAAGGATTCGAGTGTTGAAAAGAAAATCCTTGGTATGAGAATAACAAGAGACAATAAAAATTGCAAATTGAGATTGTCTTAGGGTGAGTACATAGACAAGGCGTTTGAGAGGTTTAGTATGCAAAATGAAAAACCAGTTGGTACACCTTTGGCCAGCTATTTAAAATTAACCAAGGAATTGTGTTCCAAGACACAGGAGGAGACATAATACATGTCCAGGGCCCCTTATTCATCAACAATTGGTAGCTTGATGTATGATATTGTGTGCATAAGACCAGATATTGCATGTATGCAATGGGAGTTGTGAGTAGGTATATGAAAAATACAGGTAAAGAAAATTGGTAGGAAGTTAAGTGGTTTCTCAGGTATTTGAGAGGTACTATTACTCATGCATTATGTTTTGGAGGTTCAAACACTATTCTAAAGGGATATGTTGATTCAAATATGGCAGGTGATATAGATAGCAGGAGGAGCACCAAAAGGTATGTTTTTACTATAGGTGGAGAAATAATAAGTTGGATTTCAAAACTACAAAAGGTTTTTGCACTTTCAACAAGAGAAATAGAGTATGTTGTTGCCATAGAGGCTACTAAAGAGATGATTTGGTTATAGAGGCTTATGGAGGAATTGGGAAAGAAGCAGGACAATATCAGGTTGTACTATGACAATGAGAGTGCCATTCATATTGCAAAGAAGTCAACCTTCCATTATAAAACTAAGTATATACAGCTCATGTACCATTTCATATAATCCATCTTGGAAGATGGACATTCGAAATTGGAAAAGATACATACTAGACATAATCCTATAGACATGTTAACAAAGGTAGTAACCAGGGAGAAACTGAGTTCCTTCTCATGTTTAGTTGGAATTCAAGCATGAAGCTGAAGATGAGAAATTTTCTAGGTCCAAGGTGGATCATATTATAGTAGGTACAATAGTAGTGAAGTTGTTGTGATCAATATCCAAGTGGGAGATTGTTGGTTTTGGAGCCTGGTTATCTTCCCGATTCAGAGGTTTTTTTCATTCGTTCTTGGATCCCATTTCTGGATGGGGGGTGTGGGGGGGATTTTGCCCCCACTACTGTCATCAGGGGGTCTAGGCAGGGAAGCACCCCCGAAGGGAAATTTTGGGAAAAATTTCCTTGTAAAATATTATAATTTAGTAGTCAATTTGCACCGTTCATTATAAGGTCATAGATCCAGCGGTAGAAGTTATGTTAGGGATTTTTTCCCTAGATGGAAACCCTCTTTTATGAGGGAATTTTATTATGATTGTGAGTGATAATGAATATTTTATTATGAGGGAGGATATTGTGAGAGAAAGAATATGAACTTACATCGGACGTGTTGTAGGTTGTATCCCTTCATTTTGCTGGATAATAAAAAGGAAGGACCAGGAAATTTCTATGATGGACATAGCCCACACTGGGTGAACCACATATATTTGTGTCTCTATTGTATTATGTATCTTCTATGTTTTATTTCCGCATTTGTTTTATTTTATTGCTCTGCGATCCTGTTTTTCTAACACCTTTCACATGATTAAAATTCATACAAAACCAAAATGTTGATTAACATCAAAGTGTTTGAATAGGTAAACAATGGCTTGAGATGGAATACAATACAACACATTATATCTACCCTTAAAACATTACTCTGTTACACTCTTTTACCAATTAGTTAACATTTTCAAATTCATCTACAAAATGTATTCCATATTGTTGATACCACTAACTTATTCGCCTTTCAATATAAACATCCAATGAATTCCTTCACAACTATGAGAACCTATCAGAGAAAACTTATTTATTAAATGAAATCATGGAATAAGAGGTATCAATACATATTCACATATTTAGGAAGGTTTAAGACCATATATATCACTTTGTAAAGGTGAATCACAAAAATAAAACTCTTTTCCCAAAAACCTTAAAAACAATTCACAAAATTTCTTCAAAATGGATAGTTTTTATTGAGTTTTTAGCCGAGAAAAACCACTACAAAAATGGATTGATAATATCATATGGGAATATGTCAGTAGTATGTATGCAAGCATATTATGCATAGTGAATACATTTATGATCTAGAAGATTATTTCAATTTTTTTTTAAGAAAATAAAACTATTCTCTTCTTTTTGTTTATTTGTGTAGTTATTTAATGTTGAACTACACTCACCCCCCGCTTACTACATCATAGTTTCCTATATCTAAAATAATTAATCCAATTCCCCCCAAAAAACCTAGCATATAATTTTCCTAAAAATATAACAAAATATTCTTGTCGTTATTGAGAAAATTTTCATAAATCATAAACCATGTATCCATCCAATTATCAATAAATTATTGATAAGTGCACAATTGATGAAAATACATTTTTTTATAGAAAAAAGTTGTTCACTAGTTTTAGGATTAATAAACATCTACACGATGTTATATTTTTTTATAATATTTCACTTGTTTATGATTTAAATGAATTTTATAATTCTCATAAATTCAAGCCTTATAGTTGGTCATATCATCCAACTTTCATTGTGCATAGCCAATTATTTCATTGAATTTTCATGCCATGCCTTGCCTTGTCTTTCCATGCCTTGCATTTCCTTGCCTTTCCTTGCCATACCTAGACCTAGAAATTGCGTTGCGCTGCCTTGCCTTTCCATCTATAGCCTTGTCTAGCCTTGCCATACCTAGACCTAGAACTTTCCTTTCACTTCCTTTACTTTCCATGTTGATCCAGGTGGATATTGGTGGCCACCCACCTTGTCCAACTGGCTCAAAACAATTTTTTGGCAATTTTGGCAATTTACTATTTTTAGCAGTTTTTAACTTCCGGGGCCATTTTGAGGGCCTAAATGAAGGTTTTCTAGGATCGACCCAACTCAATTATAGACAAAGGCATGATGAGAGGACCCAAAATGAATCTCCTCGACGATACCTTTCAAACGAGCTATCATACGCCTAAAACATAGATCGTATGCAAAAGTTACGACCCCGAGAAGTTAATGTACTAACTTACCCAAACGGGGCCCACATGACTTTTGGCGCTTCATCTCCTAGGGTTAGGTTTTTGGTGTCTAGGGTTTTTGACATTCCTGTTTATTGTAAAAAGGCCTTTAGAGTCTCATTTTAATCATCTTCTTGCGAATGCGAGTAGCCGTCACATCTCTTCTCAGAGATAAGCTGGCACCATTCTAGCGAGTCTTTCACTCTTTATTTTTACAATCTCTATACATTTCTTTCATTAATAGAAATCATGTATTACTGTATATCTATGTTTATGTTGCATCTCTAATACATTTCTGTTATATTATTGAATATCTGCGATATCTCTATGAATTTTTTTATTATATCTCCGCTCTCATTTCGTGCCGAAAATAATTTGGATCAGTGGTATCAGAGCAAGCTGTTCTTGATCATTTTTTTTCAGTGCATGTCCCTGACGAGGTCCGAGTATAGAAAGTTGGGTCTTGATATTGTATCTCTTGAGGACAATCTCTCTCGCACACCCAAGAAACCCTCAATGGCGGAAGAAAAGAAAAACGACGGAGTAGATGATCCTATAAGTCTGTTTGCTTGAGCAAGCTCTCACGCAACAGAGGGACAAAATGATGGAGAATTTTTCCCACATCCTTCAATGCCTCTCTATAGCATCAGGCGCATCTTCATCAAGCGGCCACATTGGAGGCACCTCACCTTTTAAGGTACAGGTCAATTTTGATATTCCTATATTTGAAGGTCAAATAGATGCAGATGCCCTAGATAAATGGTTAAACCTGCTAGAAGGTTATTTCTCTGTTCACAATTTTTTCAACAGAGAAAAGATCACCTTTTCACTCCTTAATTCTCTCCCCCATGTCAAACATTGGTGGGAAACTTACTAGGAGCAAAGTTCCACATAAGATTCTAGAATATATGGGGCCGAGCCCACTTGGGATTTTTTTTTGGATGCGGTAAAGGAATAGTATTACCCTGTTGGAAACTATGAGGACCAGTACAAGAGATGGACCACACTACAGCAAGAGAGGGGCCAAGTAGTTCCAGAGTTCACCAATACCTTCCATACCTTGAGCACCAAGTTGGGTATCAAAGACTCCGAACGACATTTGGTTCTGAAATACTGTGGGGCTCTACATAGATACATCCAAACTGAGATGGATTTTCTGGACATCTCATCACTCGGTGCTGCCTATCGATATGCTGTTAAAATTGAGTAGAAATTTAAGCACTAGAACAAATGGGAGTTCAGGTCTACAAATCCTCAATAACGAAAGTATGACAAAGACAACCCTAACAAACAGTCTCCCAAAAACTAGTCCAAGCCATAGGAAAAGAAGGGTCATGAGAAGACAAAGAAGGACACCGGAAAATGGTGCAATTTCCACAAAAGCCCCTAGCACAACATTGATGAATGTCGCTCGAAACAGTCATTGGTGGCTGAGATCAAAGACAAGGAGCTGATCCCTGATTCATAATTTGATTCTGAAAATACTGGTAAAGGACAAATCATTGATGTAGACCCCACTGCTATTGTTGCGACCACAACAATTCAACCAGAAGAACCAACAGATTCTGAAGAGGGGGAGCACCTTTTTCATTCACAAATGTGGGTGAAGGGGACCTCGCTACATTTTATTGTTGATAGTGGAAGCTAGAAGAACCTCATCTCAGTAGAGGTCATCAAACATTTGGGATTGTCGACAACACCACACCCACAACCATACAACATCAGGTGGCTTTACCAAGGACGAGATCTCCATGTTAGCCAACAATGTCTATTGTCATACGACATCCATCCCTTCAAGGAGAAGGTATTATGTGATGTTGCCCCACTGGATGTATGTGACGTTCTCTTGGGCCAACCATATATGTGGAAGCGCCATACTGTTTATGAGTCTTGATTCTGTAGTTTCATTGTTACTTTGGGGGGTCATCTCTACAGAATACCAGAGGTAGTTCCGACTACTGTTCCACCTAAAAAGTTCTGCAAGGTAGTATCTCATATTGAAAAATTTAGCTTCTTCACAATTTGTTCAAAAGAAGAACAGAAGGACACTGCAACCACTACAGCCTCGCCCCAAGCACCTTCTATCTAATGGAAACAGTCGACAATGCTGCAGAAAAGTGCAAAGATTCCTTCTGCACATTGTTCTCTATTGTATCTTGACTTGTTGAATAGCCTTAGCCTCAATAGGTTCGTGACAAACTTCCACAAACTGAGCAGCGTGACGTCTCCAACAAGGAAAGCAACTCACCAAGATTCAGATTCAACAAACGCTTTTTCCTCTCCCCGGGCACTCAACGTAATGGAGAAAATTTCTTACTAAGGAGGGAGGATTGATCCAGGTGGATATCGGTGGCCACCCACCTTATCCAACTGGCTCAAAATGGTTTTCTGGCAATTTACTATTTTTAGTAGTTTTTAACTTCCGGGGCCATTTTGAGGGCCTAAATGAAGGTTTTTAGGGATCGGCCCAACTCAATGATAGTCAAAGGAATAATTGAGGCCCCAAAATGAATCTCCTCGACGATACCTTTCCAACAGGCTATCATATGCCTAAAACGAAGATCTTATGCAAAAGTTACGACCACGAGAAGTTAATGTACTAACTTATCCAAATGGGGCCCACGTGACTTTTGGCACTTCATCTCCTAGGGTTAGGTTTTTGGATGTCTAGGGTTTTTGACATTCCTATTTATTGTAAAAAGGCCTTCAGAACCTCATTGTAATCATCTTCTTGCGAATGGGAGTAGCCATCACATTTCTTCTTAGAGATAAGCTATCACCATTCTAGCGAGTCTTTCACTCTGTATTTTTACAGTCTCTATACATTTCTTTCATTAATAGAAATCATGTATTACTATATATCTGTGTTTATTGTTGCATCTCTAATACATTTATGTTATATTATTGAATATCTTCGATATCTCTGTGAATTTCTTTATTATATCTCCGCTCTCATTTCATGCCGAAAATAATCCAGATCACATGTATATCCTTTCCTAGCCTTTCCATGTCTTTCCTTGCCTTGCCTTCCCATCCCATACCTTTTTTTTCCATGCATTTCCTTTCCTTTCCATACCTCGCATTTCCTTGAATTTCCATGCCATGCCTTTCCATGCCTTGCATTGCCTTTCCATGCCTTTCCTTTCCTTTCCATACCTAGATCTATACCTAGACCTATACCTTTCCTTTCCATGCCTTGCCTTGTATTTCCTTTCCTTGACTGTCCATTCCATGCCTTTCCTTTCCTTTCCATACCTAGACCTAGTCCTTGCCTTTCCATTCCTTTCCTTGCCTTACCTCACCATGTCTATCATTTCTTAGCCTTTCCATGTCTTGCCTTTCCTTTCCTTTCTATGTCATGTCATGGCTTGCCTTACCATGTCTATCCTTTACTTCCCTTGCATTTCCTTTCCTTTCCTTGACTTTCCATTACATTCTTTTCCTTTTCATGTCATGCCTTGCATTTCCTTGCCTTGCCATGTCTTGCCTTTCCTTTCCTTTCCATGTCATGTCATGGCTTACCTTGTCATGCCTTGCCATGTCTATCCTTGACTTCCCTTGCATTTCCTTTCCTTTCGTTGAATTTCCATTACATTCTTTTCCTTGTCATGGTGTGCCTTGCATTGCCTTTCCTTTCCATGTCTATCCTTGCCTTGTATTTCATTTCCTTTCCATGCCTTGACTTTCCATGCCATGCCTTGCCATGTATTTCCTTTCCTTGCCATGCCTTGTATTTCCTTCTCATGCATTAAATTTCTATGCATTGTCTTATCATGGTCTAGGTCATGGTATAGGTCATGGTCATGGTGTAGGTATAGGTCATGGTTTAGGTATAGGTCTAGGTCTATGTCATGGTCTAGGTGTAGGTGTAGGTATGGGTCTAGGTCATGGTATAGGTCTAGGTGATAGGTCTAGGTATAAGTCCAAGTGTTGATCTAGGAAAGGTATAGGCCTAGGTATAGGTCTAGTTCTAGGAATAGGTCATGATCAAGATCTAGGTCATGGTATAGTTCATGGTCACTTAGACATAGAACTTGCCTTTCCTTGCCATGTATAGCCTTAATTTTCCTTGCATTCAATTTCCATGCATTTCCTTTCCTTTCCTTTCCTTGTCTTTCCTTGCCCTTTTTAGCCTTGCCTTTCCTTTCCTTGACCTATACCATGACCTAGAACTAGACCATGACCTAGACCTAGACCCAGAACTAAAACTTTTCTTTCCATGCATTTCCTTTCCATGTCCATCCTTGCCTTGCCTTTCCTTGCCTTGATTTTCCTTTCCTTGCCTTGCATTGCCTTGCCTTGCCTTGCCTTGCATTTTCTTTCCATGCCTTTCGTTTCCTTTCCCTATCTTTCCTTGAATTTCCTTGCCATGTCTAGCCTCACCTTTCCTTTCCTTGCCTTGTCATTTCCCAATCGAAAGTAGTTCCTTATTGTTGAAGCTCGAGGAGGCCATCATATTGTTTTGTATAAATTTAAATAAAATTGCAAATAATCATGGACATCAATCCAACCATCTTCATATAATACATGAAGTCCATAATAACATATAGTCATCGAAAAAAGAAACAAAGATGTTACATGGAAAAAATGAGTATCTATAATAACAAGTACTCATCAACAAAAATAAACATATCACATATGGAAAAGGTAGAGATAATACAAATGTTTAAACCATGTAAGAAATTTTACAAGTTATTCACTTGTCAAATATTTTCTTAAGTAGAGTTATATTCACTTATACTTTGTCAAAGATAGGGTGATGCTATAATTTTCATATTAGGAAAGAAACAAGGTTTCTTGCATTGAAATAAAAGTTAGATCTCCAAATATCCACGTAGAAACATTTTTCAATTCGCTTGGTTAACCTCCAAATTTCTTGGTAGCTTGTTTGTTACAATAAAATTCTTTGTTGATGTTTGTTTGTTGGGATTATTGCCATGAAAGGATG
Source organism: Picea mariana (assembly GCA_032191745.1). Lineage (NCBI taxonomy): Eukaryota > Viridiplantae > Streptophyta > Pinopsida > Pinales > Pinaceae > Picea > Picea mariana. Next base: position 64,136 of record JASDQU010735660.1, read on the forward strand.
AGATTCAACCCATTTGGGTTTTTTGAAGATGGACTTAATGGCCCCAGACCAAATTTCCAACATGTCCTTGAATGACTAAAGGAGGTGATTTGCAACTCGTGATAAAAGTATAATCGGGGCTTGAATGGATGAACTGTCCATTGCAGTGGAATCAGGGCACTGGGTTACAACTAGGGGGGCCCCTCCATTGTCATTCCATTTCCCAAAAAATAATTTGTTGGAGGATCTTTTGAACTAGGGTTTTGATTAGTGAGGAACAATGTAATTTATGAACAAGTGGTTGATTTTGAGGAACACAATGTCAGACGATTGTGGGTAGTGTGGTCATGTGGGCCTTGAACATACAAACATATGGAGATTACAAAAATCAATAATGCTTCTTGGTTTGTATTTTATGCCCTCTGACCAAATTGACAACATGTCCTTGGATGGATTAAGTTGGTGAGTTGAAACTTGCGATAAAACTCTAATCAGGCCTCGAATGGATGAACTATCAATTGCATTGCACTTAGGGAACTGGGTTGTAGCTAGGGGGACCCTTTGTTGTCATTTTGTTTCTTGGAAAATAATTTGTTGGAGGATGGTTAGAACTAGGGTTTTTCTTAGTGAGGCACAATGCAATTTTTGAGCAAGTTATTGATTTTGAAGAAAACCTTGTCGGTTGATTATGGGTAGCGTGGTCACATGGGCCTTTGAAAAACATATGTGCAATAGCTTATAAAAATCATTTATTCCGCTCGATTTGGATTGTATGCCATTAGACCAAATTGCCATCATGCCCTTGAAAGGCTTGAGGAGGCGAGTTGAAACTATTGATAAAAATCTATTCGAGCCTCAGATGGACAAACCATCGGTTTCATTAGACTTGAGGCACCGAGTTACAAGTAGGGGTACCCCTTCTCTATCATTATGTTTCCAAGAAAAAAATGTGTTGGAGGATGTCAAGAACTAGGGATTTTCTGAGTAAGGCACATTGCAATTTCTAAACAGGTGGTTGATTTTGAAGAACATTGTGCTAGGTGATTTTGGGTAGTGTAGTTGTGTTGGAATTGGCCAAAAATATGTGTATGATCTTATGAAAATCAATTATGAGATTTGGTTTGGATTTTATGTCGTCAGACCAAATTGCCAACATATCCCTGAAAGACTTGAGGATGTGAGTTGAAAATCACAATAAAACTCTAACCAAGACTCGGATGGATGAATTGTCAATTGCATTGGACTCCTAACAACAATTTATAGCTAGGGGGACCCCACCGTTCTCATTCTATTTTCCATAAAATCATTTGTTGGAGGATCTCAGGAACTAGGGTTTTCTCAATGAGGCATAGTGAAATTTCTGAAGAAGTGGTCGATTTTGAAAAACATTGTGTCTAGTGATTGAGCGTAGAATGTTCATGGGCCTTGGAAACATAGATTCATGGGATATTACAAAACTCATTTATGCCACTTGATTTGGATTTTATGCCCCCAGACCAAATTTCCAACATGTCCATTAATGACTTGAGGAGGCAAGTTATAAGTCACGATAAAAATGTAACCGAGAATGGGAAGGATGAACTGTTAGTTTCATTGGAATCAAAGCATTGGGTTACAACTAGTAGGACCCCTCCATTTTCATTATTTTTCCCAAAAACATGTTTTTTGGAGGATCTCAGGAACTAGGGTTTTTCTTAGTGAGGCATAATGCCATTTCTGAACAAGTGGTCAATTTTGAATAACATTATGTCGGGATATTGTGGCTAGTTTGGTCACATGGTTCTTGTCCAAAAAAATGTGTGAGATCTTATGGAACTCAATTATGTTGCTCGGTTTTGATTTTATTCCCTTAGACCAAATTGCCAACATGTCCATGAAAGGCTTGATGAGCTGAGTTGCAACTTGTGATACAACTCTAATTGGTTCTCATATAGATAAACCGTTGGTTGCATTCAACTCGTAAGACTGGGTTATATCTAGGGTGACCCTTCCACTATCATTATGTTTCTCGTAAAATATTTTATTGGAGGATCTCAAGAATTACGATTTTTCACAGTCAAGCTCATTGCAATTTCTAAACAAGTGATAGATTTTGAAGAACACTATGTCGGGAAATTATGGGTAGTGTGGTCACGTGGGAATTGTCCAAACATATGTGCAAGAGCTTACAAAACACATTTATGATGCTCTATTTGTATTTTATTCCCCTGGACAAAATTTCCCACATGTCCTTGAATGGCTTGAGGAGGTGAGTTACAACTCGCCATAAAACTCTAACATGTCCTTGGATTGATGAATCATCAGTTGCATTATACTCTAGGCATCAATTTATAGCTAGGCGAAGCCCTCTCTTGTCATTTTGTTTCTAGGAAAAGTGTTTGTTGGAGGATCTCATGAACAAGGGTTTTTCTTAGTGTGACACAGTGCAATTGTTTAACAAGTGGTCGATTTTGAAGAAAATTGTGACAAGTGATTGTGGGTAGTGTGGTCACGTGGGTCTTGGCGAAATAGATGTGAAAGAGCTTACATAAATTATTTATGTTTCTCGTCTTGGATTTTGTTCCCCCAGACCAAATTGCCAACATGTCACTGAATGGCTTGAGGAGGCAAGTTACAACTTACGATAAAAATCCAAGCGAGCCTTAGATGGACAAACCGTCAATTGCATTGGACTCCTGAAACTGGGTTACAACCATGGGGACCCCTCCGGTGTCATTTTGTTTCCTATAAAATAGTTTTTTTGTAACACCCAGTTCCACTGATTACATATCATACATTGACTTATTATTTGAGGACACTTGCGAGCAAGTGATCTGGTTTAAAACATGGTACATTACTATTATCAGTTTGGTTTATAAGTTTATGTTATGATTGAGTATTGAAATTGATATGTTATTATATTGATGTATATCATTGACATGTATTATGATTAGGTTTCCTAAGTGTGCAGGAAACGTGACATGATGACGTTGACGACATCGACTGACTTCCATGGAATCTAGATTGAGTCAGGGAGTGGATTATTTACTTTGGTTATGAATACTTGATTTATTACGCATGTTTTATATGATGATTTTAGTTATCGATTTTATGTATATGAGTTATTGATGTTATCTTTGTTAGTGGATGTAGGCATGGTGGTGCTTTCTAATCCGACTCGCATATGGAGTAAAGGGGTCATACACAGATATCAGATGGATGAGGGAGAGGTGTGGCAGTGTACCTGTTATATCCTACTAGCACTCCCACTGTGACTTGAACTGAAGGTTAATGACTACCTTGTTCCGAGACGTTCACGATGGCAGAATAAGACAGTTGTTGACGAGGATTTATGAGGGGTGTGCAATAAGGAAGATTCATTATTCCTCAGTAATCCATTAGTCTCAGACATGACCAACAAGTGGAGTATCGACTCCAAGCGTCAGACAACTTCAAAACTAAGTCAACGATGAGTGGAACCCTTGAAGCACGATGGTCCGTCTTGAAGGGCACGCCACATGAATACATGTGAGTCAATAAAAATCTAGAGGACCCTAGAAAATGAATTGAATACTTAGACCTTGTAGAAAATAGAGTATAAATTGTTATTTAGTTATAAACTAAATAACATAATCAAAAGTTTAAGCCTAGATGTTTTGACTAAATAAAATTGTAAAATGGGTTAAGGGATTTTATACTAAATAAACTCTAGTGAAGGGAGAATGAAAATAAAATTTAGGCATGTGCACAATGTGTGCATGAAATTAATAAAAAATAATTTTTAAATTAAAATAAAATAATTTCATGAGAAAAAGTGTAGTCAACATGGAGTTAGAATCCTAAGTCAATCTAGACTTTAAGCTTAACTAGAAGTAGAGTCCTAATCAAACTCCAACTATAAATTAGTTAGGGGACATAATAAAAGAGAATTTGGGGAACTAAGGGACAACTAGGAGGAAATCTAGGAACTAATTGTGGGTGTGAGAAAAAATACTTAATTATTTAATTTAAAAAGGGATTAAACATGTGCAGCTTGGGGAAAGTATGACATGTGTTGGGGTGAATAATATCTAATTAAATTATTAAAAATTAGTTAATTGTGCATGAGATGACAAGTATTAAGGTGGAATTTCTTATAAAAAGAATGGCGAGGAAGAGAGAAACTACCCTATTGATGGATGAATGAAATGTGGTTGAAATTTTTATTGACTAGTTTTACTTGTGTGAGTTGGGATACAAACTTGTGCAAGAGGTGGAAGCCTCTCCTTGCAAGGGAAATCTTGTGCTATTGAGTTATGATATTTTGTGTGGCCCCTTTGCGGCTTGAGGGGATAAGGGGAAAGAAGAGTACCCCTAGTATTGGATGAGAGGTATCGGTGAAGTATTGATTAGCATATAAAAGGAAAAAGAACTTGCGTCAGTCCTTGCTGTTGAAGATCTACCTCAAGTACAAACATTCAACGAGTTATGGTATTTAATATTACTATTTGTTTCATTTCCTTGAATCTATAATGCACATCCAATATTTGTTAAGAATCATAGATATTTGATTATGTAAATAATAATTGTTGGATAAACTATTGTCCTCATTGTGTTTCAAACCTTTTTATTTATTATTTTTCAATTTTTTGATGATCCTATTGGTTGTTAAAATGAAGATCTTATTGCCCAGGGGGTGGGGGTTCATAAATAAGGGTGTGGGGTGGATTTCAAATTTTCTATGTTTTTTCTTATCAAGATCTAATTCTCAATCCCCTCGCTCATGTTCTCGATGCACTGGCAGAGGGAAAATTTCAATGTGTTATTGCTAAGGTGACGACTTAAATTAATTGTCATTTCATAAATAAGGGTGTGCGGTGGCTTTCAAATTTGAAATCTTTATTCTTATCAAGATCTAATTCTCAATCCCCTCACTCCTGTTCTTGATGCACTGGCAGAGGGAAGATTTCAATGTGTTATTTCCACGGCTTAAATTAATTGTCATTTATTATTTTTTCTTTGATCAAGATCTAATTCTCAATCCCTTCGCTCCCAGTCTTGATGCACTTGCCCAGGGGTTTAATGGACAATCTAAGGCATCGATTCATGCACGTGGAATTGTTTCCAGTAACCATAGGGATATGTTGGGTTGTGATTTTCATATTGAAGATACCAGACAAGGAAAGGGTATTTTTCACAATCTTTAACGAGGGCTTCAGGTTCTCATTGTTTTGGATGACGCGGATAATATTGACCAAATAAATAGTCTACTGGTGGCGGATGTTGTTGGATCGCGTAGTTTGTTTTTGATCATGTCTAGTGATCAAAATATACCTACTCCACAATTCAATGTAAACCAACTCAAGAAAAATTTTGTTGCAAAACACATGTCCTAGGAAGACATGGTCACTCTATCAGGTAGATACTAATTATCTATCACAAGCATCCATATAATTGTGTAATTCAGTTGAACGCATGGCATCCCATCATCATATTCACGCTTTAATATTATTTAATCTTCTATTAATTTGCATGGTCGCACTCTATCGGGGTTTCGCATTGCTCTTCATTCAGTGCAAGTAGGCTTTACAATTTCAATGGAATAGGTTGATAGGACCCCAGTATGGACCCTCGATTCGCTTTGTCACTCAAAGCCAAATTCCTAATTCAAACTTTGATCCCACCGTGCCTTTGGATTCATTAACACCCAGTATTTTAGATGAGAAATATTATGCTGTTCTCCAAAAACTGTAGTGTATAATGTAAAGCCACTACAGAGAGACCATGCCCATGAGATTTTCTATCGGCATCTGTCCGGTCAATCTGAAGCATGCAAAGGATTCAAATGTTTGGTTGGGGAGGTTTTGAAAATTTGTAGTGGGCTACCTTTATCCTTACAAGTGTTGGGAAGACAGTTTTTTGGCCGGCGTGAGGAAGAGTATTGGAAGTGGCAGTTGGAAAGGATCTCGAGAATACTGCCAGACAATATAGTGGACACGTTAAAAGTGAGTTACAAAGCTCTCAGGGGTGATGAGGAGATATTTTTAGACCTCGATTGTTTCTTCCCCAGAGA